>CAMOHE010046175.1:6743-23826 GCA_946598075.1 Artocarpus hirsutus
ACAAATCATCCCATAATTATGTTATTTATTCAGAATAAATCATCCTTATCATAAATTCCACCTCATCACAATTTGTAAAATTTCTGCTGACTACTTGTCAGCTGTCATCGGCCTGTCGATCTCAGAAGTTCGGCTTGCCAATCTCAGAAGTCCGGCCTGCTGATGGCACACCATCGGCTTGCCGTTCTGAGGAAATCATTTCGGCCTGCCAAACTGAATTGTCCGGCCTGCCGATCTGTCCTAAAAAAATCATTCATAACATTTAATTATCAATAAAAATATAGTTAAACATATAACATTAATAACATGAACATTTGAGCACATCAATTCCACGCGAGCGTCACCTGTCATAACACTTAAAATAAAATGGTTAGCACCATTATATCATATATCATAACATATATCATGAGTATAACACTTATCATCGTCATTAATATAACATTTAACGTCATCATCATAATATTATCCGTTACATAAAATTAGGCGGGCGTTACAAAGTAAGTACATTCTCATCTGCATCATGATTGAGAATTATGAAAAGTTTTGAGAAATATTATGTTTTATGATGTTATTAATGTTTGTATTTTTCATTCAAAATACTCATTTTACCATAATTTTGAAGAACAACTTTTTATAGATGTTTTCAACGTTATTTCATGATGCATATGATGTTTTCACAAAAATATATGTATGTATATGTATCACATAATTAAGAAGTTGCACATCCAATGATGATGTTTGTCCTGCAAGATGGACTTGTCACGTTTGGTTTGAGATTAACCACCTTTCTTCTCTTGTGACAGCATGCTATAATGATGTTAATGGTGCAACGTCAAGGCCCTAAAGGATAGAATGAATATTTTAAATATGGAAAAAAGGAAAAAAGAAAGATATGTTCTTACAAAGTGTACTTTATGCACTATGATGACTATGTCAAAGAGGAAATAGTTCATGCTATGATTAAAGTTTTTATTATGTTTTGTTAGATTACATAAAGTATTTACTAAGCTTAATGCTTATATGAGTTAATCATGTTGCAGATAAGGGTAAGGGTATAGCTATGGATGAAGGATAGACGAACAGATCTATATGCAAGGATGGTGGTGTTGGATCACAGAGTTACAACATGAAATAAAACATTAATAATGCTATTTTTAAATTTAATTCTGCACATTATGAAATATTTTTATGGAGTTTGGTTTGTAATAATTTATGGGTTGTAATTTGATTTCATATTTCATATTTATTATGTTCAACTAACTATTTTCGTAGGTAGTCGATTAGCCGAATACCTTAGGTATTCCGTCGGGCTAACCAAGGAGGAAAATCGGTTAAGGTAAGTTAGTATTATTTTTACTTGAAAATGAGATTCTCTGAAATGCTAATAAGATTTGCTTCAAAATAATCCAATTGTTTAAAAGTAGAATAAAATTTATTTCACATGGTAAAATTAAATTAGAAAAAATATTTACATCGAAAATCCTAGGTTAATGATTAGATAATACTTAACAATTTTAGGTTTTTCCTATTGTTATTTTAATGAAACTTTTATTCAGTTGTGATGTTTTTTCATATTTAGTTGTGCATATATTCAGTTATTTTGAGAAAGATCATTTAAGTTGGACCTAACTTAAACATAAGGTTTATTCATTAAGTTATGTTACCATTTATAAGTTAGTATTAAGTGATAAAGACAACGATGAAAGTTAACGGTTCCTATGACGTCCATAAGGAGGTGTTACAATTGCGCCCCACCCTCACCTTGGTCCTTTGTGTTGCCACCCGCCTGCACTATTAGATCTATCAACCTTCATGTCAAGTCAGTAAATGATTAAATCGGAAAGGCTCTTCTTGATTTTGGTGGTGACAATCTTGCAGGGGATCTTTGCCGCACCTTTTGGTCGGCAAAAATTTTGTCCAATAGTTCATCCATTGAGCGGAGAAGAGGAACTTCAACACAAAGGAGAACCTCCATGCTTGTTTTTTTCAATTTTATTTTTTTTTCATATACTTTTAGTTTTTTGGAAGGGAATTTAGGTTTTGTGTTTTTAGTTATTTTTATATTTATTTTGTTGAAAATGATAGAATCAAGTGTGGTTGTATTTATTTATTTTTCTTATGAGACTTAACTTTAGACTATTGGATTAAATCTAATGGCTAAAAAAAAGTTCTCATAAGTAAAACCTTTTAAGAAGGCCTTATCACAGTAGTTTCTTTTTTTAATTTGTTTTTTATTTTATTTTGATCAATCTTATCTGAAATTACAAAATTATTAATCCTTAAAAATTCAAAGTATGTTGACTTGACTTCTTGTAAAGGATTGTATGTGTAACACCCGTTATTTTAATAGGTATGATGTTGTAAAATTTAATGTGAAAACATGTCAATTTAAAATTTATGTTATATTTAAATTTACCTTGTTGTCTCCACCATACCACTTTTTTACCGAAATGCTATATTGGCATCATGTGGCTAGAAAGCCTCCAAAGGAGACAAATATTTACCTGCTCCCAACCACCTAATTGTCCCCCTAATAATTTTCTTCATCCTTTGTCTCCTTTTCTTTCCTTCTTTGTGACTTTCTCTCCCCTGCCCCTTTCTCTTTCTTCTCTCATGTCTCCCTCTTTCTCTCCTTGTTTCTATCTTTCTTCTTCCTCTTTCATTGTGACACAAATGTTTAGAGAGACAATAAAGAAAAGTTCAAGCCATATTCAAGATTTCTAAGCTAATTTTCTCCCAAATCTTTACAAACAACTTCTCACAAGCTCAAGAATCAAGGAGGCTTAAACGTTTTAATATCAAATCACAATTTTGAGCTAAGCTTTGAGTTAGATTTCTAAAACTTTAACTTTGATTTTAAGTTGTATTTTGATATGAAAATTGTGAGAAGTACGTTGCAGATGTTTATACAATGTTTTGAAACTCTAAACACCTTTAAAAATTGAGTTGTGTTGTTTTGAGTTTGAGTATTTTGGATTTGAAACATGTTCTTGCATAAGTTTTGTGAAACTTGAAGTTTTATGATCTAAATGTGTTTTATGTATAAAGATTTGAAAGAAAATGGTTGTTAGTGTTTAAAACATAATATACTAAGGGTTTTGTACCTCTCATATGGTCTGAGAATTGATGAATTAAGTCAAATTGAGCTTTGGAGCTCAAAGTTCTTGGGAATGGAGAAAACTCTGGTTTTTCAAATTTCTGGCGGTAGGCCGAACCCCATAGTGCGGTAGGCCGAAACCCATAGTTTGGTAGGCCGATGGTTGAAAAGTACTAGCAGTCCAAACTTTGAGATCGGTAGGCAGGCAGAAGGTCCAAAAATGGCAGTTTTGATCGGTAGGCCAAAAACAGTTAATTAGTAGGGTAACTTGATAGTTCAAACTTGATTATTTCCTATATTTTGAGGCTACGAAATGTTCTAAGGATTTTATATAAATGATTATAGCACACTTCTAATAATAGATGGTAAATCGGTATGATTATGGATTAGGAATTTAGTTAAAGTACAATTATGTTATCCGTTATAGGATAACGAAGTATTTAGAGCTTACGTGATAAACTTGGTATTGTGAGCTGAAAGTTATCAGCATAGTATTCGCTAAGAGGTAGGGATTCTATTACTCATCTTTTGTAACATTTTTATGGAATTAAAATTGGTTGTTATATTGTAAGATATATATGTATGTTGAACTGATATTATATGAGTATCACATACGAGACAATGATATGAACTCATCTTGTATTGTACGGCGAGGAATAAATTGATTTGACATATGTTGTTATAAATTGAGAAGCATGGTTAGAAAAACTAACTTTATAAATAATGAATGATTATAGAGGAATGATAAGATATGTAGAGGGCGGCGGTTACGTCCTTAGGCATGAATACTCTAAAACTTTTTGTAAAATAGGGGGAGGCGACGGTACTTCCTTGGAACGCACTGTACAGGAAATGACTTGGTGAGGATCTGGGGTTTAATATCCCCTCACTCGACACTTTCGGAATGATTGGAGTTGGAAAAGTGCACCCGTTTGGGTTTTCGATGAGTTGAGTAATAAATACTCTATGGTAACGTGGATGCCTAGGAACAATGATGGATTATAATATTTATACCTATGTATATGTATGGAACTCGGTAATGATTAATATATGGTATCTACAAAATATGATCATAATGAATCTCATAAAATGTATAATGATTGAGAACTAATTAATCATGCAAGTTTTAATGTGGCAATGATAAAAATCTAAAGGTGAGTAATGGATTTTCCCTACTGAACATGTTGTCGCTCATTCCCCTATATTTTCATCTTTTTAAGACTCATAATGTATGAGGTAGTGACAAGAAACATAGTTGAGAAAGCTATGTAGCTGTATTACGTTGAAATTGCTCCATTTGTTAAGAATGTTCTTCATGATAATATAAGCATCGCATATTACTTTCTGTGACTGTATTAAAATGTATTAAGGATTGAAATGATGATGATGACAGTTTTATAATATTAATTTAAATGTTCTACATTAAACTGTGGTTTAATTATTGTTTATATTTTTATTTTGATTTAAGAGTTTTCATTTAAGTCTCAGACAAATTTCTTTTGATGTTTTATTTTTAATTTCTAAATTTTTATTTAATTTTTTTAAAAACTGTTAACCCTTACTTAGGATGTCATAGTATAAAGGAAACTTCATGTCAATTATAGTAACAAAATTTTAATTCTTAATATAGTTAGTTTACATTGAGAATTTCAATAAATTGTACAACAAATTAAGTTGTTCGCAAATTTTTTAGATAGATCACTCACCCTTATTTTCTAAATTTTCAATCAAGCCTTTACATGAAAAATTTTATGATAACTCCGCACATGATTATTATTTTATTATCATAAAATTGTAGTTTGAATTTATTTGTATCATTTTTAAATTTGAAAAATATATTGGTTTTCAGCATTTGATATATTGGGTTATTTATCTGATAGCTCATGAATAGTTCTATTTATTAGTAAATATTTAACTTTTAATTCTCTTAATCTGTAGATATAGGTATATTATCAAGCTATATTAAATCTTTGTTTTTTTCTTCTTTCTATATTCTTATTTATTTCTATGCAAATTATTTTCGACTATTTTTAGCAAAATAAAAATAAGTTTTTAAAGTAGACACTAATTTTTAGGGATTTAAATCACCGGAGCCTTGATTCATCTTTGACATATAAAGTACTCTTTTTTGTGTGCAATGGAGGGGAAAAAAAAGCATAGTTTTAATTCATTTGTGTCCTATCAACTTAAAAATTATTCACAATTTGTCCCCAGTATTAAACTTTAAAAACTCTCATTTTACATTTTGAATTTTTAATTAGTCATACTTAAACCAGATTAGAATTTTTGTTAAAAACAGAAAGAAAAAGAGGGGATTAAGTGAGGTGCTGTGGTCTATTTTCCTTTTTTTTTTAAACATAAATTCTAACAGAATAAGTTAAATGAGAGCAATTCTTCTTTTAATTGCCTGTAGTTTTTCAACAAAAATCTTAAAAGAAAACGTTGGGGTTATTTGCATCCCCCCTCAACTTTTCACACTCCCTTTTACTTTATATGAAAAACAAAAAAATATATGTCTCATTTTACTTTGGTTCAATATTTGTTTTTCATATAAAGTTAAACCAATGAAGATGTTAAAAAAAAAAAAAGCCCAGCCCAAGTTCATATTCAAATGGGAATTGCAGCTGAACATCTAATAAAACCTAAAAGCTCACTCTCACAAAAATAAAACATCCAAATACTGTCTTTTTTTCTTCTGTCGCTACCACCCTTCATCTTTATTCTTCAGCTCTCTCTTTCCCTCAAGTGAAACAAAGCAACCTAGCAGTCCCCCGTTTTTTTTTTTTGTTTTTTTGCCGCCGCACCCTTCATTTTGATTCTTCAGCTCTCTCTCTCAAGCGTATCAAGACTCTTGTGATTGCTGTGTTTTTTGTTAGCTAGTCTTTTGCTCCTCTCTAAAATCCGCAACATTAACCTTGTCCTTAGCTCCTCCCCTGTCGTCTATTACTGCTCCTACTCCGTCTCTAACGACTTTTCAATGGCTATCTCACTTTATACATCACCGCTTTTTGGTTTTGTAGAGTTGCAGATCAATTTTTTTTAATATTCATTTATTGCTATGAGTATATGGTCATCTAATTTCTATTGTTGAGAATTATAGATTGTATTTTGTTTGATTTATTTATGTTAACAGATTATTATTCAATCTTTCATTCTTTGATTGGTTGTTAAAACTTTGTATAAACGGGTTGTATAGGTTGGGTCGTATTAACTCGTCAATACGACAAGTCGTGTCTAGGTTAGACATTTTTTGACCTATCAAGTCATGGGTTGTGTTTGAGTTGACATGTTCGCCATTTAAATAAGAGTTAAATCTGACACGAACCTAACCTGTTGACCAAGCCTTACCTAAATAGTGTCAGTGTTTATTTTTGGACAATAAATACCTAAAAACAAACGGATGTCCTACACATAACATTGATAATAATACGGTATAATGATACTTGTCACATGAGAAGAAAAACCCTGACTTCATTACGAAGCTTCCACTGTGCCGATGTGATTTGGTGAAAACAAAAAGAAAAAAATTAATAACGAAGTTTCCACTGTTAACAAAGGTATTTGATCATTTAATTCTCTATGTCACTCTAATAACAAACAACACCACCATAAAAAAAATTACAAACAACACGAGATTATGATTGTTTTGCCAAAACCTTTACCATAACAGTAAATGAATAGACCCAACTAACGATAATAACATGTCAGAAAATCTCTCTAGATATTCACAAGGTGATCATTTTTTGAGCCAATATTTTCACCAATTTGGCTTCTATGTCCCCTCCTTGGTATCCCCTGTATGACCCCAAATTATAATTTGTTATGTCAATTAAAATACCACATCAATTAAAATATTGTGACAAGTCATTTAAAATGGCACATTAATTAAAATACTATGCCACATTATTTAAAAATATTGTCAATTAAAATATTGATTGGACAAACATTTTTTTATCTCTCACCAAAAAAAAAAAAAAATTAAGGTAAATATTTTTTATGTCGCCCACTACTCTACCGCCATCAAGACTCTCTTCTCCTCAAGGTTTTGCAATACAACCTCTTTAAGGTTTCTCAATTCACCCATTTTTCCCTTCACGTACATCCCAGGTTTTCTTTTTCCTAAAATAACAATGCCCTTTTTTCAATTTTGATATGAGATAATATAAACCTTTAGAAGAGATTGTGATTTGTGGATGAAGGTGGCCGTAGGGAAGTTCGGCAAAATAAAAAAAAAATATATTTATTAAACCCTATTTTTTTTTTTTGAGAGATGAATAGCAAAAAAATATATGTTAGCAATTAGCGTTTTAATTGACAATGTTTTAAATGACGCGATATTTTGTTCAATTGATGTGGCATTTAATTACATGTTATGACATTTTAATTGATATAACAAGATACTATTATTATTGGGGCATAAAAAGGGATACCAAAGAGGGGAAATAGAAGCCTAATCCCATTTTCACGTTCTATCTTAAATCATTTGCTGTGGCTCAAATCTTCAAACAAGGCATTAAAGGGCCTGTTTAGCACTGATTTTATTTGTGTTTTTAGTTAATAGAAAAAAAAAGAAGTAAAAGCTGTAGCTTTTCAATAAGTGTTTGGAACCATATTTTTAAAAGAGTTTTAATGGGTTAACAAGGTCCTAATTTTTTTAAAAAAAGTTACAAAAATGTTATATTTAAGCTTATAATATATTATTAATACTCTGGTACAAGTTTCAAAGTCTATTTTAAAAGTACTTTTTTGAGAAACCATATTTTATATCTTTAACAGGAAACATTTCTGGAAAACAAAAGCACTTTGACAATTTACCTACATACTTCTAGAAACAGCTTTTAGATTCAAGAAACCAAAAACAGCTTTTAAGAAGCCTTCTAAATATGCTCAAAGTCCGAATAAGAAGGTAATGAACGTTTACTCTACGGCTTCGAATTTATTTATTTATTGTATGGTAGGGGAGATGCAAATTCATGCTTGCGATTTCTTATTATTATATTCATAGCACATTAGGAGATTTTATATTAGATTTATAGTTCCAACAAACAAGATATATTATTGCAATCACGTTATCCGTGTGGAACTAGAAAAAAATTTAAAAAAAAAAACAGGAAAAAGTTAGACCATATATATATATAGTTCTCTACCAACCGAAAACAAACATGACATGTACATCATGTGATGAAAGAACATATGAAATTGGTGAATGGAGATCATGATGATGATCACTTGTTAAAATACCGCCACCTCCAAATTTCCAAGTTGCACGTTTATAGAATACCTTGATCGGTTGTCTGCTTCCTTTTTTTTTACCACCTTCCTCTCCTTTTGGCAGAGCATCAATTATTTGCTTATAATTCTGCATAGATCTTTCTGTGCGGCAAAAATCTAACAGAGGAAGCTTAATATGTACCACTTTGTTTGTTTGTTCTTTTTTTTTTAAGTTAAAAGACACATGTTCCATTTTACATTATCACATATTCTTCTACTAGTTACACGCGCACACCACGCGCATGTATTCCTTGCATTTTTTTAAATAAAAGGTCTATATTTTTTTTTCTAAAATTTATTTTTGACCGTTTTATTGTTTTCCAGGTTTAGTTGAGTAAAAAAACAAACAGAGTACATTTTAAAGGAAAAAAGTTATAACTGGAAAGTAAATCATTTATGTTGTAGGTGTAAATATGAAAGGTTTGTATGACAAAAATGTTTAGGTAGGAACATATTTGAGAAGGAATTATTTGATAGGGAGCAATTTGGGAAAAATGTTTACGACGGCCACAATTGAAAAAAAATTGATTACAAAAAATTGTTTAAGTAGTTGGACATTTGAGAGAAAATATTTTAACAACTCATTAAGGAGGAAAAGAAAAGTTTCGCAAGTCATTTGAAAACATAAGATTTAAAATTATAACCAAAAAACAAATAGATCAAAATGCACATTGTAATCATAACATATGTTTTGTAAATGCGTATATGAGAGATAGTGACAAAAAAAGCATTTTTAAAAACTATAGTCAGAAAATCATATAGAAAATTAATTAGGAGGCTCTATGAGAAAATAATAGTACAAAAGGCCACCTAAGTAGGGAAATATGTGAGAGAAAATATTATACCAACAGTAAATAAGAGGAATGACATTAATGAGACAAACAATTGTGGAAAGTGCCATTGAGTAAAAAAAAAAAACATATGTAAGTAAGGAAATATTTGGGAAATATGACAAAGGTAATAAAAAGTTTAAATATAAAAAAATGAAAGAACTTGAAGGTCACACTTAATAGATAATATTTCAGTAAATTAAAAAATATGCAATAAGATAAATTTAATAATATTTTGATAATAAACGTTGAAAAAATATTTTAATCAAGAGAATTTGTAAATATATAATATATTAAGAAGAAAAAAACCATTTAAAATAAAAAGATAGAGCATTAAAGTACAAATGAAAAAAGAAGGAGAAAAAAATGAAAGGAACAAAAAAAAAGATAAAAAAGTAAAAAAAAAAAAAAAAGATGAGAAAAGCAAATAAAAGAGGGGATAAAAAAGAAAAAGAAAGCACTAAAAGGAAGAGAACGAAACATTCCCAAAAAAAAAATAGAGAATAAAAAAGGAGGACATGGGAACAAAATCACATGTCAGGTATAAGGGAAATGTTGTATAATTTATACTGGTGGTATCGAAGACATAAATTTCTTTTATAAAATTTAAATATATTTGTTATGAAAATTAAGAAATACTAGATTACAATTATGAAACTAAAAAAATTTTAGAGAGAATTTTTAGAGAGAGAGTAGAGAGAGAATCTTTTGTTTATATAAAAAAGATGTGTGTTATGAATTAGAGAGATATGGGGTATTTATAGCCAAAATTTACAGCATTATTTACTGATATTATTTACCTATACATCATTGCTTACATCATTAATTATTATTTTTTACTTAAGATCTTTATTTTCATAAAGTTTATTGGTAGATAACCATTCTTCTTTAATAAGTTTCTAACATATCCTTTTTGAACAAGTTTATAACAATACTCATTTATTATCCATATGATAGTTTAATTTAGTGGAAGAAAAAGTTTAATAGAGTAAGTTTCAAAAAGAAAGAAATTTTCCCTAAAAAAAACAAAGAAAAAAGTTTTTGGTGGGAAAAATTAGATAGTAAATTAGTTATAGGGCACATATAAAAGAGTATTTGAAATGGTTATATGATAAAAATGTTCAAGCAAAAACGCGTTTTTTAAGAAATTATTTAAGGGGAACAATTAAGAAGAAAACATTTATGAGAGCTAAGATAAAAATTTACTTAAAAAAGGTTAAGTAATCTTACATTTGAGAAAAATTAATCTAATAAAAGTAGATTAGGGAAAAACATTGCCAAAAAAGAATGAGAACAAAAATGAAAAGTGGAAGTCATCATGATAAAATGATATTTTAAAGATGTAAAAAAATATGCAATAAGAATCATTACTACAAATTTCAGTTTACGTGACTCTTATTAGATGACGATGGAGAAACCATCATTATAAGTCACGCGGTATTTATGAGCATTAAATGTCGCGTGTTTTATATGACGATTTTATATTAAATTATCGTCTAACTTGTTTTAACTATCCTGCCCACTCGAAACATCAAAACTTACTATCTCAACGCTATCGACCTCTCTTTCTCAATCATTGTCCTTTTCTCTCTTAAATCTCCGTCCTTTTTTTTGTTCATCGCCTCTGTCTACTGCCATCTCTATCCTCTTCAGCATCAAGTCCAAAGTCGCTATTAAGGCTGTTTGCCGAGCCCCACTGCAAACGTCTGTTGACTAAAAACCATGCGGCTAAAATTTTGTCACAACAAAAAATGAACTAAAGTTTGTGATTAAATACACATTGTTAAAACCTATTGTGATTAAAAGTCTAGTTTTTTGTAATGAGATACTCACACGATAAAAATGTTTAGGCAAAAGCATGTCTTCAAAAAATTATTTAAAGGGAACAATTAGAGAAAAACATTTATGAGAGTCAGAGCTGAGATAAAACTTTACAAAAAAGGTTAGTTAATCTTGCATTTGAGAAAATCATTTTAATAAAAGTATATTAGGGAAAATAAAAACGTGCCCATAAAGAATGGGAACAAAAACAAAAATTTGAAGTCACTTAATAAAATAATATTTTAGAGGATATAAAATAATATGTAATTAAGATTATTTAGAAAAAAATTATTTTAATATTACACAATAAGAAAAATAATTTGATTAATAAGCAATGTAGAAAGCAAAAAAAGGAAAAGGAACAAAAAATGAAACTCTGAATTATATAAACTATTAGGGGAAAGGCAATGTAAAAAGCACAAAGGCGAAAAGGAACAAAAATTAAAATATAAAAATGCAACTTAAAAAGAAGAGAGGACAAAGAAAATAAAATGAAGAAAAACAAAAAATAAAGATAAGGAAAGAAACAAAGAATGAGGAAAAGAAATAAAAAGGGTGAAAAAAAAGGAAAAAAAAAAGATAACGAAATGAAATTTAAAAAAAAAAAAAAGTGCAAAACCAAAATTAAAAAAAAAAAAAAAAAAAAAAGAGCAAGTCAAGCGTGGAGGGAAAGGCTCTCGGAGCCTTTTATACAAGTAAAGATCATACAATAAATCAGATAAAGATCTATAATAAACGGTGATGTAAACTTTGGGAGTCGTGCCTTTTAATTTTGGAAGTCATTGGAGTTTTGCTTGGCTGGTTATTTATTTATTTTTCCTTTTTTTTTTTGGGTGTAATTGCTCTGCCATTGTTGTTTGCTTCGATACTTTAAATACACCCATCCCACCACTTGAAAAAGGAAGACATATATCAACACAAGATAAGAAGTAAGCAAGCGCAGAACCAAATTATACGTCTCCCAAAACATTCTGAACGACTTCAAGGGTTTAGCAAGTTTAATGGTATATAATTGATAACTTCATCTCTAACTATTTTTAAGGGATATAATTTTGAGTGCTTTATAGTTGCCAATATTTTTATGGTAGAATTGCTATTACTAATATCTAAAGAAAAGAAGCATTAATTTTTTTTTCTTATATAAATAATTAAGAGGATTTTAAATTTTATGACTTACTTTTTATTGTTAATGTATATTTTTTTTTGGTTAATTTATTATCATTTGTTATAACATACAGAGCAAGAGACATTACATGAATGGACATCGGGCATTAACTTCCAGTTTAATGGACTAAAATTCATACTTTTTTCTTTTCAAATTTTATTTATTTATTTCTTTTGATGTTGAAAATACTATTTTGTCCTTTTTTTTTTCTTTCTTAGTGATGAGTTTTGTGTCTCTATGTGGTTGAAGTTTGTATTTCCACTACTCATAATTATACAAAAGAGAGAAGGAGCAAAATAGCATATTAGATTAGAAAAGATCATATAATTTTGAAATGTGTAGTTTGTAATTATGAGAAATTAAGTAATACCTCATGAAAAATTGATAACAAAAACCTTAAAATACCCCCATCTTTTTGAAAATCTTGTTCGCTAACAATCGTTGATGATGTCATCAGCCTAGATTCATGACCTCGAAAATAACAACACAAGTCATCGCAAAGAGTGTCGCTGCTAAAAAGTTTTTAACGACGAATCTTTAGCGGTGAAGTTTTAGCAATGACTTGATTTTTTTTAGCAATGACATACCCATTTTTAGTGATGACAGACTTCAATTCTTGTAGTGAAATAGGAAATCTAAGCTGAATTTTTTATTAGATGAGTAATGATCATTCTAATCTGAAACATTAAAATTTTATTGATTTATAAAATAAGGGATTTTTGCACCATTAATTTCCAAGCTTTCTAACATTTAACACTTAGGTCCTTATTTTAAGAATTTAGACATTGTGGATCCCCAAACTCTTTATTTGTTGGCACATAGATTTTTATTTTAAGAGTTTGGATATTTTTATTTGTTGGCACATAGATTTTTATTTTAAGAATTTGGATATTTAAGTCTACAAACTTTTAAGTTGTTGGCACTGTTAATCTCTCATCGTGTTTTAATTATTAAATGTCACAAGAGATGTTAACATTTTAAGATTTTGTTCCTTGGGTCCAAAAAAAGAAAACATATATATATATATATATATATATATAAATATAAGTCCTCAAAATCTCTCCCTTTTTTAAGAAGCATAACTTCTTATTGTTTTGTAAAAATGTAATAATGTTCTTAGCATCTTTTTTATTTTATATATATATATATATATATATATATACATGTTTTTAGGACCTATAGAACATAAGCCTCAAAATATTGTCATCTCGTATGGTATTCAACAATATAAAGACTGATAGGGACTAACGGTGTCAATAAATTATATTTTTAGAACTTTAGCGTCCATATCTTAACATAGAGACTTTATGTGCCAACATATTAATTGAGTGTCCAAAATATTATAATAGAGGCCTAAGCACTAATCGATTAAAAGTTTGAGGACTTAAATGTTTAAATTCTTAAAATGAAGACCTAAATATCAAAGGTTACGAAATTTGGAAACATGGCGCAAATATCCCAAAAAATATGAAATTTATAAAATGATGTTATTTAAAACGTAAAATAATAATGTTAAATTACACACACAAGTATTTAAAAGTGAAATTATTGTTCAATATTGTTCGACATATTGAAATAGAGCGAGTTTAAATTTTAAATTAAGCAATTTAATGCAACTGACTAGTTTGAATTGTTAATTTAATTCAAATTAAATGCTTTACAAAGCATTAATTTAGACTGCAATGGCTATTTCGATTTAGCAAAATTGAAGTAAACAAAAAACGCAGAGCCAAGTTACGACTCCCAAAGTAAAAATAAATAAAGAAATGAACAACCCGCCAAGCGAGAGCAACGGACAAATTCAAATCACGACTCCCAGAGTTACATCTCAACTAATTGCATACAGAAAGATGAAAATATTCCTTGAAACCAACGCTCCCTGCCTACCCAACTAGATTAAGCATATGATTTTAATAATAAAAAATCGTGAGCAACGCTATTTTCCACATTGCGCATTTTCCTTCCAACACGCAATAAATAAATTCGATAACGTGCCACGTACCATTAAAACCAAACACAGCCTCGCTATATGTACGAATTTGCATCTCAATTGTAAGAATTTGCATCTGCGTACTTAAAGTCACAAGATGATAACTATATATGATTTTAGAAAACATGTGGTCCAACGATTTAAATGAGGATTTTAAAAGGGACAAAATTGATTGAAAAAAAGACATACGGATCTAAAAAGAATTATTCTAAAAAAGAAAAAAAAGAATATCTAGATTGGGCTTATTTTACTTCTAACATGGACTTTTTATTTATGCATTTAAATTGACCATTCTACTTCTTTTAGGGAAAGCTCAAACATGTTGTCCTTGCGTCGGATTCAAAGCTAAAAATGGACGGTTTATTTGTGGACCAACGCCATGTATTCTATAAGGGATATTTATTTTTTTATATCACCTATTTTAGATTTACTCAAAAGCATACTTTTAGTTAATCTCATTGAATATATACCTTCACATGAAATTGTTACACAAATATATATCTTACCTTTGGTCAATAATTGATTTTAATCTTTATAATGACCAAATTACCCTTAAATAAAAGAGAAAAAAAGACTGAAACTTTTAAAAATAAGAAGAAAACAAAAACAAAAATAGATGCACAAATAAACCATTTTTGAGTTTATTCTAGATCTTTTCGAGGTTAAAACCCTATTTTTAATTTTTTTTTTAAATTTTTTTTCCATTTGAGAATATTTTAGACAATTTTTAGGTCAAAATTAAATATTAATCAAGAGAAAATATAAATTTGAATATCAAAGTTAATATAAAAATATACATTTAATAATATTAAAAACTAAAGATATAATATTTGAATAAACTTAAACACATATTATAAAAAGGGTAAACAACCCATATTTTTGTTTTATAAACATAAGGTTGTTAGGGCTCTAAATTAATTGTTAAAGATAAACGTGAGACAAGTGAATAGAAGGACCAAACGATAAAAATATGTGGCCTCTCAATCAAGAAGGTCCCCTCTTAATCTGCCAATTCCCTCATCAGTTCACTAGTTGAAACCATATTACAACATGTTATACTTCCCATCAGACCCTTGGCTTTGATGTGCTACTAATTTAGACATTCTATCTATCAAAACTTGACGAATTGGCAAAGACCATTTATTTTAAAAAGAAACAGAATAGAAGAAGAAGACGACGACAAATCATATATTAGATGACATATAATCATGGGCGCAAATTTTGGAGAAATTTTAGTAGAAATTTTAAAAATTTTGAGCTACTGATATATCTTTCCACTGTAATATCGATTTCAGTAAAATATTAGAGAAATATCAAAAATATTAGTAAATATTTGTGGGAATTTCAATATCGAAAAACCTACTGTGTATTTTTTACAAAATTTAGGTACATATCATAGAAATTTCGACCAAACTTCGGTAATGTCAAAAATTACAAAATTTAATAGATTTTTCCTTTAAATAATCTATCAGTATTTTATACTTTCAATAAATGAATATTTCTATGAGTTTACGATTAATGAATTTAGAATCCAATTATATCAGTTCTTCTAATGAGGCTTCTCATGCTTATTATATATACAATCAGAACTTTGAAAAGTATGATGGTTATGAAATTTTTAATTATTCTCATCTGAGCATATCAACACTATCTTTGTCAAACAATTGAGATAATTCATAGTTTGTAGTGAAAAGAAGTCACAAAACCTATATGTGGCATATCCATAACTATATTCAGCATTACTCAAATAACATGTCATGACACCAAAATTGTTTGAATTAAGATAAAATCTCGTCCATGTTTAATCCTCACAGAACTTTCTTTTGATAATGACAAATCCATTAATATAGAGTTTATTATGTAAATCATTTTTATTTATATTTCTTTTAATGTTTATTGTATCTTAAAGTATTAGACATATATTTAATTTCTGTAATGTTTGTCAAAATTTTCACCAATGTCGATATTTTTCTTGAAATTTTTATGAAATTAGGCCATAGAAAGCATAAAAGACTTAATTACATGATGCCTATAATCAGTGTGATATGATGTAGATGCGCTTATTCTGGTTACAAAAAAAAAATACTCATAGGTTGAATCGCGAGCGCAACTCTGCTACCTCAACTCCTTAAGCAAGGCATCCAGTTTTAAGAAAAAAAATGAACTCAAACAGTTTATATAAAAAAAAAAAAACAGAAGGAAACTCGCCTGATGGACTCTGTTAAGTGACATTGGACTTTATAATTTTCTGAAAATTGGAAGAAGTTATTTTTACTACTATTTTAAAAGTAGCAGTTGAAATAATTTTCTGAATTTTGGTAAAGCTCTGATTGATTTTTATTTCATTGTTCAAATACATATATTTATACATGAGCTTTTTAATATTACAGAATTAGGCCATAGAAAGCATAAAAGACTTAATTACATGATGCCCATAATCAGTGTGATATGATGAAGCTTTCCTTGTTACTGTAGACTTACTGTATTAGAATTTTCTTGATCATTATCCCATGAATTATGGGCTTTGTCAACTGTCAACCTTTTGCTCAATCATTACCCCATGATTTTTGCATCCCATGATTTTTGCCTTGGTCAATACACAACTTACATTTCTTATTTGAAAAACATTCCTTATCATGCCCCCTCAAGTTGGAGGTGGAATGTAAATGAAGTCCCAACTTGCTACGAAGAAAGAGAAATGATGCTTTTGGCAAAGGCTTGGTGAACAAGTTAGCAAGTTGAAGAGAGGATGACACGTACCGAGTAATAAGCGTTCCCATAGCAACTTTCTCACGAACAAAGTGATAATCTATCTCAATATGCTTAGTTCGAGCATGGAACATGGGATTGATAGACATGTATAAAGCACTAAGATTATCACAAAATAGTTGAGGAGGCTTAGATAAAGG
>CAMOHE010046177.1:0-16403 GCA_946598075.1 Artocarpus hirsutus
TTGCATTCTTGAACTTAGTGCTCACCATTTTTAATTTATGGTATGGAGCTCATGATCACTATTGATCTGGGTTTCTCTTACTGAACTGTTATCATATAGGAATTTTCCACATGATTATAGTACGTTGGAAATTCTATTTTTGCCAAATAACATCGTCTTTTTGGCTCATGCATAAAATTAATAAATCATGAATTCTTGGTTTAGCACATCAAATAATTATTTTTAATTATTTTAATGTACTATCATAACATTACATTATTACATGTTTCATAAATAAAGCACATAATTTTGTGCATTTACAACATTAATTATTTCTAAGGTCTTACGGCTATTAAGACCTTTGAATATGCGTGTTAATAAATGCTAAACTTGTACTTTCTTAAGTACTTAGCTAAGTCATGAAGGAAAAACCCTCAATTAATTATAGTTATTAACGTTTGAATTTTTCAGGTCATTACAATTGATGTCTTTCATAAATTCTTAAACCTCAATTATCAACTATCACTCTAGGATAATCTCATTGCTCATGATCAATTTTGACTTATATTGCAGTTAGTTTCTTTCATTCCTATCATGAATAAATTTGTGTGTATCTTAATATTTTTAGTTTTATCTGAATTGAAGAATTAATAAAGTGTTTGAAAACCTTGGTTTCAACCAATCAGTCCCAAACACAATAGCACAAGAGAGCTTTACATTATAGTTTATTTTTGCTTAACAATATAGAAATAGAAAGTTTTATACTGATTGAGTTTAAACGAATTGGTTTTAATCAATTCTCCAAATACATGTTAAATCAAAATTTTACTTAATTAATGAAATATACAGTTAACAAATGTATCACATGTGTATTTGCATTATTTTATTCATAACATGTGCATCACACTAATATTTTTAAATCCAATTGTCTAATTTTCTTATAAATATTTGGCGTTGTTATCTTCTAAACTTGTCATACAATTACAATCTGCTCTTTGAACTTTTAATTTTGACAAATTGCTTCCTAAACTTACATTTTATAGCAAATTACCCTATTGATAGCAATTTTAGTTCTTTGACCAAAATTGACATGTAGTTTAAATATAAATAGTTGATTATTGACATGAATAATCATTTATATATGTTTTAACCCAAATTTATTATGGTCGATATCTTAAATTAAGTTTTCATCCAAATTGAAAATAAATTTAGGTATAACATTTATATAAAAAAAAACCTTTTTATGCTCTTAATTAATGACCCAAGTGAAAATCATATATCAATTTTAATCAAAAACTAAAAATTGCTATCAACAAATGCTGATTTACTACAAATTTGTAAGTTGAAGAAGCAACTTATTAAAATTAAAAGTTCAAGAAGCAAATTGCAAATATATAACAAGCTCAAGAGATAACAGTGTCAAATACCCTTATATTTATAATATCCTTATATTTATAATATACCTTATAAAAACTTCATCTAAAACTTAGTATGTGCATTACATGTACTTAAACTAGTATATGTAAAAACAAGGTCTAAAACTTATAATTTTTTGATTTGTTATTATTATTGTTGTTGTTGTTGTTGTTATTTTGCTTAAAAGAGTCTAAGGAAGAACTAGATTAATAGATGAATAAATAATGTAAAAGGCCAAAGGAGAGATAACCAGAGCTTAGAGATAGTCTAAGGAATTTAAGCTTTTCTTTTTTTCATATAATCTTTAGAGAGAATCTAGAACAAGCCCTTTAACAGAGGGTAATTTTTTAATAAGAACAAGAAAGAGATCAATAGTACACCTAAGAAAAAAAAAAAGAAGTTTTACTAGACGTGAAGGTTTTAAAACGTATACCATCTATCCTACAGGTGAAGTCTTTTAATTTAAACTTATTATAAGAGGATAATAGTTTGTTTAAAACATATATAAGTGTATTTTGTAAGGCAATTAGAATAAAAAATTAAAATGATTTTATTATATTATATAAGAGTTTTATATTATAATATATAAGAGTTGTTTGTTTTAAGTATTTTTTAGATTTTTTGGACTTAAATTTGAATTCGAGTATTAAGAATCCTTTAGATATATGTTTATTTCACCTAAAATCTGAATTCTTTGAGTATCAAAAATCCAAGTTTTCAAAGTTCTGACTCCTCTAAACTTTTAATACTCGGACATCTCTGCTACAATAAAAACTAAAATTCTCTCCCTTATATTTGAGGAAAAAAAATTATAACTTGAGATGATTCTTTTTTCATTGTGTTTCTAATGAAGAGAGGAATAAATTAAGATCCATATTGCATATTTTTTAGGATCATCATCATTAAAATTTTATTAGATTTGTTGATAAATCAAAAACTACGTTCACTATTTCTCCAAACATAAATTTCAATTTTATTCTTTATTCAAATTAAAACTTAAATACACATCTAAATATAAATTTAAATAACAATCTAAATTATTAATTTAAATCTTAATTTAAATCTAATCATTAATTTAAATCTTTTTAACAAACTCACGTAACAGTCTTTAAAGCTGTATAAGTAGAACGAGGTTCACGGGCGATTTTGGTACGCAAAAGCATTCCTTGGCGTCCTAGGACCAACAGCATTAAAGAGAAAGTCAAAACACGTGTCCAGCAATTTTTTTAGCTCGGTGTGTCCAATTAATTCATAGATGTCCCAAAAGCTGAAAAGTCAAAAGAAAAGGGAATTAAAAAAAAAGAATCAGAGAAGAAAAACAATATAATAACAGAAACAAGATAATAAAGCGCCAACAACCAACCGTCTGATCGCACTCTATGCTCATTCCTTCCCAATGGCTTGCAGTGCCTCAGTTCGAGCTCTGTTCAATCTCAAACACTCAGAACGACAGCTACAGCCAAAACACAAGCTTCATAATAACAAGAAGAAAAATGTCGTTTTCTTTCAACCCCAAGTTTCTATTCAACGTACGACAATCGTTTAAGGACTAAACATACCACCTTCCCAACACTCATGGGACGCAGACCCGGATTCAGTGCAAAGGTATAAAACCCATTTGGATTTTGCTTTTATATGATTTGGGCAATGGAAATAATTATATGTTTTTTTCTTTTAAAAAAATATTTTTGTGGGGTTATAGGCTGGAGCTCAGGAAGGGTATTCTTCCGAGGAAAAAGCTGGGCTTGTTTCTGACACTGGAGGCGAAGAGGTTTCTTGGTTTTCAGCAATTTTGCCGTACTTTTTTTTTTTCGTTTTCTTCTTTGAATTTAAATTGTATAATCAAACTCCAACTAATTATTGGTCATTATTCACAACTAGAGTTGGAGCAATGGAACTTAATATATAAGTTCATAATTTTGTTTTACTCTTACTAAAGCAAGATGGGGACTTTCTGATGGTAGCCAAGTAGAACCCACTTTGCAATTTTGGTCAATGAGATCAGTGTCCTCCTCTGAACTGAACAGAGTATGATTAGATTTTTTTTTGCATCACATGCTTGGGGTGAAATGTGAATTAGAGAAATGTCTTTTTAGAGAGGTGGAATCTGAAGATATCATATCTGTGCAAAGATTTGAGCTTAATTTACACATAAATAATAACTAAACTTCAGAAGTGGTATTGGGGCTACTTAACACCGCGTACTTGTGGGGTTTTGTTCAGTATCTCTGTGATTAGTTAGCAGAATAAAAATTGATAATAAACTATTGTTTTTGACAATTAAATTATTGGAATTTAGGTTTTTGTTCCCTGCTTTGGGAGGTTTATTATTCGGTTATGACATAGGTGCCACTTCTGGTGCTACAATCTCGTTGCAGTAATGTTTTCTTTAGAGGTCCTCGATAGTTTCAACATTTATTACTCCATGTTCATGTTTTCCTTTTTAAAATTTAGGCACAAAAGATTCTATGCTAAATCAAATATTTTGATCGTTGAATTTCAGTCTCCTGAGCTTAGTGGCACATGTTGGTACAACCTTTCCACGATTCAGCTTGGTCTGTGGTACGGTCATGCAGAATTTTGTGGTTTCTGCTCTCCCAAAAGGTTTATTATTGTGCATAGAAACGTTTATTCTATGCTGAGATTGAATGCCTTGATATAGGTCAGTGGGTCCCTGTATGGAGCTCTTCTGGGTTCCTCCCTTGTATAACCGATTGCTGATTTCCTTGGTATATATGCTTTGCTTGTTGAATGTTTCCTTTTTCCTTAGGTCTTAAGCTTGTTCGTTTTATGAATGTTTTTCTTATTCAACTTCATAAATTGGATTATAAAGGGAGGAGGAGGGAACTTATTATAGCAGCAGTTCTATATTTGTTTCGGGGTCTGACCACTGCATATGCTTCAGGACTTGGTGTTCTCTTAGCAGGACGAATTCTTTATGGCCTCGGTATTGGCTTGGTATACTTCTCGTAAATTTCTACCAATCAAAGTTTCATTTAGAGTTTATGTACTTACTTATGCTTTTGGCATCAATTTAGTATATTTGTTTTGACAGGCCATGGGTGGAGCTCCTCTTTATATTGCGGAAACATGTCCGTCTCAAATTTGTGGAACTCTTCTATCTTTAAAGGAGCTATTCCTAGTTCTGGGAATCTTGGTACCTTAAATTTTACATTTTATGATTTTTTTCCTTCTCCGTTTCGCTCGACTAAAAGAAATAATATGTTTTGCACTTTGTCGCAGTTAGGTTATTTGTTGGGAGCTTTCAGATTAATGCAGTTGGTTGCTGGCGTTACATGTTTGGACTTAGTGCTCCTGTTGCTTTACTTATGGGACTGGGCATGTGGAGTCTTACTTCTCAGGATTGTCCAAGGTAAAGGGTCCATACAAGAATACAAAGAGAGAGCCATTGTTGCCCTGAGCAATCTGAGAGGCTGACCTCCTAGTGACAAGGAATCGGAGAGGCAAATAGAAGATACCTTGATCTCATTAAAGTCTGCATATAAGGATGAGGAATCAGAGGGTAGTTTCTTGGAGGTCTTTCAAGGCCCAAGTTTGAGAGCCTTTGTGATTGGTGGGGGTTTGGTTCTTTTTCAACAGGTATATCTGTGTCTCTGTTACTATAAAATTCTTTCTTTGGTTTTCACATCCATAACTTGTGTTCTTTTGTATTAAGAAGACATATAACATAGAGCATGAAATATATATAAGCCAAATTTCTTCCTAATTGTGACAGATTACTGGGCAACCAACTGTACTGTATTATGCTGGTCCAATTCTGCAGGTGATTGATCTTTTAATTTAACCTTCTTGTAAAAAATAGTGAACGCATTCATTTCAATCGTCTTACCATATTTTCGTTTATCATAATGTTGCTTCAGAGTGCAGGATTCTCTGTGGCCTCTGGGGCTACCCGAGTATCAGTTGTAATTGGTTTATTAAAGGTGCACTTAATATTCTTTTGTGTTCTTAACGCTGGTTTAGGAGGAAAATCTTCCTCATGTTTTTATTTCTTGTCTCATTACGCTTTATTCCTGGCTATAATTGTTTGTAGTTGCTAATGACATGGATTGCTGTCCTGAAAGTTGATGACCTTGGAAGAAGACCTTTGCTGGTTGGAGGTGTCGGTGGAATCGTATGCTTTCTAACTTCTTATGCAATTCAGTCGATAAATAACCTTAAATTGTTTGTTGGTTTGTTAGTATATGTGCTAAATAAGTGTACTTCTTTTCTGCTTTTTATTTATTTACTACTGGCTGTATCCTTGCTTCTCCCTTCTGCTTACTAAAAATTTCTCGGAGGGTATCCACTTGTCATGGTAGCTTCTCTACTTCTCTATGTGGGTTGCTACCAGGTAAAAGTTTTTCTTTGAATTAAATGAAAATACCATTATATTGTGGTCAATATATAGCCTTCATTAACTTTAAATTCACAAGATGTTAACCCTATTTTGTATATTTCACGCCATATTTTTCCTGTTCAAAAGATCAAGTCAGAATGTTCAAACATTCACATAACATTGCTTCAACATCTTTTCAGATATCATTTGGGCCTATTAGTTGGCTTATGGCGTCAGAAATTTTCCCACTTCGAAAAAGAGGAAGAGGAATTAGTCTTGCAGTTCTCACCAATTTTGGTTCAAACGTGATTGTAACATTTGCATTCTCACCATTAAAGGTATTCATTCATTCCTTTTTGGAGCTGAAGCAGGTGTTTCCATTTTCACAAGCCTTGATTGGTATATTAACATCTATTGAATCTGCAGGAGTTGCTGGGAGCAGAGAACCTTATTTCTACTTTTTGCAGCCATTGTTCTCTCGTCACTTCTGTTTGTGGTGCTATATGTCCCGGAAACCAAAGGTTTGAGTTTGGAAGAAATAGAATCCGAAATCTTGAAATAAAAGTGCTAAGATTGATAGACCACCTACCCGCCATGAACTCCTAGATGACTTTTTATTGGCGAGTCTGTAAACTGTTCTATCTGTAGTAAAATGGCCTTATAGGCCACTTCACATGCTGTATATTGTAACTTGGCAACAGTTGAATAAGAACCATCTACATGCTATTTTCCTCGCGAGACTTGTAGGGTGTTTAGAAGGGTGATGAAAACTATTGGTTAGAATTATTTTTTTTTGTAGCATGTGAAAGCTTTACACTGTAGTAATTTTTTTTTTTTTTTAATTGTTACTGAAACATGTGAGAGTTTTACACTGTTTATAACTGAGTTTGTGGTTCCCACCACTCAACCAAACAGCCACTTGATAAGGACACTTTGAATGATAATTTTTGTTAAGTTGTACAGCCTAAGTTAATGCCGTGACAAAATTTTGCCTTACGGAAAGGATTAACAGTAGTTTGAAGATTTTATACTTATAAAATTCGGTTGTTTTAATTTTCTTACATATACCCATAGCTTCTACTTGTGTAAACCGAATGCCCAGCAACCATAACTAACTTTCGAAGATTGGGGAACGGATAATTATCCGAATTCGTCTCAAAATTCTGATATCTATTCATCATCTGGTAATGACCCGCATATAGAGATAAAACTAAGAAAATTGAGACTCCAGGTGAGAGAGATATGAGGAAACATACAAGTGGCTGTAGCTTGAAATAATGATGAAAACGGTTTTTTATAGATTTGATCGTCCTAACGATGCTGAAAGGTGAATTCTTTTGCTTGCGGAGTCTTTTGAATGTTCCAGATTCTAGATCAAAATCGCCTCTTGGGTAAGCACTGAAACACTTGGGACCCAAATGATTAAGTGCTCATTTTAGCACTAAATTTATCGAAAATTAAAACATGCTGTGGCTTTTGGGTATTTAGCAAGGTGGAAAATATAGAGAGTTGTGTAGTGTGTAATTTTCTTTAATAAACTCTTCTTTATCGTAGCAAATTTTTTACAACAGTTAAAAATATATGCAATTTAAAAGTAAACTATTATAAATTTTACGTGCTTTTTACTCTCTTTTTTCTTCACTCGGTTTTTATTTGCTCTCGGTAACATTAAATTCGTAACAATTTTCTCACAGGGTGAAGCTAGAAAGTTCTTTTATGGGTTTCCAAGCAAATGCTAAATATGCTAAATTCAATTTGGCGCATTCAGTTCCAAAGATTCTTCTTTTCTGAACAGTTCCAAAGAAGTTAAATGGCACAACATCGTACGTGACAACGAGAGGCAAAGGCGTGGAGCTTTTCAGTGCAATCATTTCTCTATCTCATAAAAGACGTAACCACGTTGAAAATATTTTTATAGCGTTTTCAGAATTTGATTTTCAAAGTTCTCACGATTAATCAGAAGAATACAATAAAAACACGATCTCTATGTGTCTTCTACAGTAGAATTTACAACACCCAAAAGATATAAAGTTTAAGTGGTGAAGAGAAAATCAGAATACTAATAATAAAATATATAGTTAGAGCACACAAGGGATTATCACAAATTTCCTGAAGCAGCCAATGGCAGTCTTAGAGAGTGCCACGTGTAGTTCAGGCCAATCTGAATTTTGTGGCCGTTAGTGATTCCTCAACTACACCGCAGGATATCATTATATTTTTGTTTTATTTTATTTTATTTTCCAGTTTCTCCAACTAGCTCAAACCTCGCCGAACCTTTTTAAGACTCAACTCGCTGCACACCTAGCTCGCTCCACAGCAACTGAAGTTTCCAATTTCTTAGGTCTCAAGCTACCACCACTGCTGCGCCATGGCTGCTGCAGTTTCGCTCGTTGGAACTGTTAACAGAACACCTGTAAGTAATAAATTTTCTACACTGCTTCCCACCAGCTTAGCCAGTTTGAAAACTTGGCTCCAACAACAAATTTTAGTTCAAACTAGTTTTGTTATATTGTTTTTTCTAAAAAATTTTAAATTGTTACAGTATTTTAAATTCAAATCAGCCGTTTGAATTGACTTCCAAAATGGCCTGGTTGCCCTCTACTTTGTCACTTGCCTGTTATTTAAACTTGCTCTATTTGGTCTGTTTGAGACTTCAACTTTTATTTATTGTTATTATTTTATCTTGATTTTAGAGTTCTGATAGAATTAGAGTTACCGTTAAGTTATACTTGCAATCACAGATATTTTTCTTCTTGTTGGTGAAGAAGTTGGATTGTGTCTGTTTTTCACGCAGTTGAGCTTGAACGGCTCTGGTTCAGGAGGCAGCTCGGTGTCAAACTTGGCTTTCTTTGGAGGCAGCTTGAAGAAGGTGATAAGCCCAAGATCCACCAACAGCTTCCCTAGAATTGGATATGGAAGGTTGAGAGTTGCTGCAGAATACGATGAGGAGAAGCAGACGAAAAAGGACAGGTGGAGTGGCCTTGCTTATGACACCTCGGACGACCAGCAAGACATCACCAGAGGAAAGGGGATGGTTGATTCTCTCTTCCAAGCTCCCGTGGACTCCGGCACTCACTATGCTGTCATGAGCTCCTACGAGTACATCAGTACCGGACTTCGCCAGTAAGACCCTACCCCCCATTATTATTCTTGTTGTCGTTGTTGCCGTCGTAGTCATCATCATTGTGAATAAATTTTGGTAACTTTTGTGGCATGTAGATACAACTTAGATAACAACATGGACGGGTTTTACATAGCTCCGGCTTTCATGGATAAGCTTGTGGTTCACATCACCAAGAACTTCATGACACTTCCCAACATTAAGGTAAAGAACACATCCCACTCAAATAAATTGTTTCTAGTTATGTGACGGTTTTTTTTGTTCATGGATTAGTAATGTATGACCAAGATAGAGTAAAGAAAGAGAGAGAAAGGAAGGGAAAGAGAGGGAAATAGAAGAAGAATTTAGAGAGAAAAGAGATCTATGTATAGAACATAAATCTAATAATAAGATAAATATGGCCAAATAGTATATAATAATTCAGATAAATTCTAATAAAAATAACTCTGAACCCTATATTTATATGCCTAAAATATATAAGGGTGTAATCTAGGATTAGGATCTCCATCACTTGGATAATTATCTTGGCATAATATCTGCATAAATAGGCCTTACATCTGTATAAATATATCATCAGGTTCCTCTCATCCTTGGTATCTGGGGAGGCAAGGGGCAGGGAAAATCCTTCCAGTGTGAGCTTGTATTTGCCAAGATGGGAATCAAGTGAGTTATTTGTTTTCGGTTTAGCCAACTTTCTTCTCAAACAAAGTTATTTCTTATCTGCAATATTACTATACCAACGTGAATGTGAATTTTTCCAGCCCCATCATGATGAGCGCCGGAGAGTTGGAGAGTGGAAACGCAGGAGAGCCTGCAAAGCTGATCAGACAGAGGTACCGTGAGGCAGCAGACATGATCAAGAAGGGCAAAATGTGCTGTCTCTTCATCAATGATCTCGATGCAGGTGCTGGTAGGCTCGGTGGTACCACACAGTACACAGTGAACAACCAAATGGTGAACGCCACTCTGATGAACATTGCTGACAACCCAACAAACGTGCAGCTTCCGGGTATGTACAACAAGGAGGAGAACCCCCGTGTGCCCATCATTGTCACTGGTAATGACTTCTCCACTCTGTATGCTCCTCTCATCCGTGATGGTCGTATGGAGAAGTTCTACTGGGCTCCCACTAGGGAAGATCGCATCGGTGTCTGCACCGGAATCTTCAGGAGTGACAACGTCCCCAAGGAGGACATTGTCAAGCTTGTTGACACTTTCCCTGGTCAATCTATTGGTAAGAACTTTGTCAAGTTTGGTAATCTATTGATATAATGACTAATTGTCTCATTGGGATTTTTATGATTAAATAAAGAAATCATGAATGTAAAATATGCACAAGTTTAAATCTCAGAAAACTGTGGCAATGGTTCCTACTTCATAGTATGAGTCGTTGTAGCAACGGTTAATTCTGCTTTTTGAAACACAAAAAGGGGTTTTTATCTGGCTACAATGTCATAAGGGTTTTATATTTGTTTTAATTTTTTTGTTACTGTTCTGAAGTAGTTTGATTTGTACTGTTTTTGTGTCTTAATATGCAAGTACTCAATCAGAAACGATCTCTCACTTTCCAAATTCATGAAATTTGTTTATCACAAAAAGTTTATTTTAAACCATTAGCTTATGGGAATTAGATCATTAAACACAAATTTGCTGTGTCATTCTGCAGATTTCTTCGGTGCCTTGAGAGCTAGAGTCTACGATGATGAAGTGAGGAAGTGGGCATCGGGTGTTGGAGTTGAGAATATTGGGAAGAAGCTTGTCAACTCCAAGGAGGGCCCTCCAACTTTTGAGCAGCCAAAGATGACACTTGAGAAACTCCTCGAATATGGTAACATGCTTGTCCAGGAACAGGAGAATGTGAAGAGAGTTCAATTGGCTGACAAGTACTTGAACGAGGCCGCTCTTGGAGATGCCAACGAGGACTCCATCAAGAGAGGAGCGTTCTATGGTTAGAAGAATTCCCAACTCTATTCTCCTTGTAACTAGCAAAACCTAAAATCGGATAGGAGTGTTCTCAATCTTTTACAACTTTTTTTGATGCAGGCAAGGCAGCTCAGCAAATTAATATACCAGTTCCCGAGGGCTGCACTGATCCCTTAGCAACAAACTTTGATCCAACAGCCAGAAGTGACAATGGTAGCTGCCAGTACTGAATCTAAAGCCAATCTAAATACTTATGGAGGCACCATGAGAAATTAGTCATATTACTAGCATCCCGTGATAATTTAGTTTTAGTGAAATGGGTGCTTTGGTTTTCAGTTTAGTCGATATATGAATTATGAGCTATCGTTGGCACCTTTTCTCTGTCCATTGTTATAAGTGGGTTTTGTGCATCCCTCGTTTACAAGGTATTGTTATGTGTATTTTAAATGTTTTCTGTGAAATAAGTCCTTTCAAGTACAAAAGTCTAATCTGAGTGAGCTCATACACCAACAACGGCATACACATTAGAGAAAGAGAGAGGCTACAAGGATAATGGTTTTCTTCTAAATTGTTTTCCACCTTGGACAAATGATTGATACCAACTTCCTGAATTACTTTAACATGTAGAATTGTCCCTTTTCTTTCGTCATGAACCGATTCAGTAGCTTTTGGTCTAGTATACAATGATCGATGGCATTAAAAACTGCTGAGCATAAGGACCAGTTTCAAGGATAGTTATGGACGAGGAATTTTTTGAGCAGAACCCGTTTGGCAAAACAATGAAGGAGATTGCCATATTAAATCAGATGCTTCATTGCCTTCTAAAAATGCACGCAAAGGAAGACCGGTATGCGGCTGTATTTGAGGCAGATCAGTAGTAGCCTTGCCATACAAATACTGGGTCACTTGTTTCATGCTAGGCCTTTTCGCAGGCAAAGAGCATGAATGAAGCAAACCAAGCTTCAAAACTAACTCCATTTTCTCGGCCAGGAAATCTCCTAATTAATCTCCTTCCAATTTCGGATCACTTGCATCAAGAATTGCTCCTACTTGACAGCACTACAAAACCCAATGCACCAAATCCACCTCTTCGGGTGGCCCTTGTGCTTCTAAGGCTTCCTTCCACAAGCTACCTCAAGCATAAACAACCCAAAAGCAAACACACCAGTCCTAGTAGATGTCTTTCCGATTCTACTTAGCCCTGGAGCCAGATATCCAACAGTCCCCACCACATGAATGGTATGCGGGTTGATGCCCTGATCACGCAATCTCGCCAGGCAAAAATCTCCCAGCAATCCTTTCAAATCAGCATCTAGTAGAACATTGCTAGCTTCCACGTCTCTACGTAAAACAACCTGTTCCCATTCTTCATGGAGGTAATGGAGGGCAGACTCAACATCTCTAGGACTTTGAAATCTTTGACCCCAATTGAGCCTTGGCTTTTCAGCAGTGAACAAGAATCTGTCAAGGCTTCCATTAGGCATGTAGTCATATACCAAGAAGAGTTCTCCCCTTCGGCAACAATATTTAATAAGCTGCACCAAGTTCCTGTGCCTAAGCCTTCCCATGGCAGCAATCTCAGCTGCAAATGCTTTCATTCCTTGTTCAGAATTGTGAGATACTTTCTTGACTGCTATCTGTGCTTTGGTTGATAGAAGTGTTCCGCTATGGACCATTCCAAACCCTCCTTCTCCCAGAAGCTCACTTTCTTTGAAACAGTTGGCTGCTTTGTACAGATTACTATAGGACAACCTTTGAGGACTGTATATCATTTCCCAAAATTTGCGCATTTCTTCGGATCTTTTCTTCCTTATTATGTAAGTAGCTCTAGTCACAACTACTCTCATAAAAGTGGCGCCTACTGCAGATGACACCATAACTATTTTATCTGGATATTGTCCCCTTTTCCTTTGTGAGGGAAGTGAAGGAAGCCTTGAAATGTCAAGACTTTGTGCTTGTCCATTTCTGTCAAATCTCCGTCCAAGAATATAATGATCACTTGCAAGTGTGCCTGTGGATGAAGAGAAACCAACGTATATATGTTCCAGACGAACCTTGGAAAGATCAACGGATGTCAACAAGAGAGGCCTGTCGGGTTTGGAGATTCTTATAGGGAGAAGAGTTACATCAAGTCCTTTTTGTTCTTCATCATAGTCTACCCAGAGCTGCAATGGACATCCACTATTGAGCTCTAAGCTTATATTCTCCGTTTCTTCACTGGAAAGGTAAGAAGCGGGAGCTGATTCAACTGATATCAAACCATTCACATCAAGTCCCACACGATTTGCATCTTCATCTGTGAATTCAGGGCTCATGATTGTGTCAAGCTCAATTGCCATGACATGGTTTGTGAGGAGGCCATTGTTCAAGATATTAAATATTCAGAAATATTGACTCAGGACAGCTTGGCTGAAGTCCATCAACGGTGAGATAGTGAAGGCCAGGCCATGGCCACCCCTATTTGGCGATTCAGGAACCATCCCAAAAACAAAACATGTGGAAAATGAAAGGTTTGAAACAAAACCGGAAGGGCGTGTTTTGAAACCCAAGGGAACTTTGTAGAAAACATGACCCATCTTTTGCTTTGAAGTGTTTGTAAGGTGCAACAAACCGTTTAGGTGGATTCCTGCACTTCCACCAAGTTGGAGGTTGGCTCCAAGGAAGCCATCATAGATGAATTGGTCTTCGTTTTGACCAAAACAGAACTGCACAAATAATGATAGGCACAGAATCGCTACAATATAAAGTGCTTTAGGAATTTCCATTAGGGAAGGGAAGTAAGAAATGGTTCTATCCAGCACAAGAAAGAGAGAGAAAGAAACTAGATTTAAACACCTGTTTTTCCAAAATTCACTTTTGCCATGAAACTGTTTTTATGGAAAGCCAACTAACCAAGTCGAGACATTTATGAAGATAATAGAGGGTCAGCAGAGAGTGTGGCCAGATTATGAGAGTTAATCTCATTTGCCAAGCTTTGGCGGCTTTACCTTTCCAAGAAAGCAAACGAAACTGAAATCAGTGTGAAAAAATATACACGTGAACTGAAAGCAGGCTTGTGTCAAAAGCCTTGACACATTTTTTGGATCAAAAGGAAAAAAGTTCGAGAAGAAAAAGATTCAGGTACTGTCCCCATCTGCATCACCTATGAATTAAAACCGGAGACGAAACTGATATTTTGGAAGCTTGTACATCATGAAAACTGAGATTTAAATTTCTTGGCAGTTGTTATCTATCAAGTTTCAGCGATAGCAACTTCGGATATTCTTGGATTGAAATACAAGGTTTTAATCTTGTTATCTTCTTATATTGCCTGGACTTTAAGGCAGCATTTGAAATTTTGTGGACTTTAAGACTAATATAAGAAAGTTTGTGGTCGATGCCATATGCTACATTCTTACAAATAGTTTTAAACAGAGAGTTCCTTCGACATTGTGTTCTCATTGTTAGGTCCTTTAGGATTGGCTAGCAAATTTCATGACAGGCCTAAGCCTCTTAAGTTTGTACCATGGATGGAGTATCAAGAAGCAAAGAAAATTCCAGTTGACTCAAGAATCCAACTTCCTAGGCATTGATTTCAAAGGTTAAATAATATACATAAAGAGGGCAATAAACTTATTCTAGTTCTAATTTCTAAACAGTTCTATGAAAGATTTCAAGAGAGTTTGATTTTTAACTTTTATTCTTTATCACGATACCAAGTTAATATTAAGCCCAAATTTTCTTACGTACGTTTTCTGTATGAAGATCTAATTTTGGTGGAAGTGACATGTTGGGTTTATTAAAAGAAATTTGAGCTGCTTAACTGAATTGTTATTTTCTCCCCTCTTTTTTTTTATCGCGAAAAAAGATCGAAAAGCATTTTTGTATTTGCAATCTAACATTTAACATTTTGGTAGAAAAGAATACTCGAGGAAGAGCTGAGATTCGCACCAAATGCAATTTGAAAAATAATATTACGAACTCTTGGACAAGAAATTTGCGCGATCGATTGAATAGTACATGATTGATCATTTGGAAATTTGAATCTCTAAAGCTTCAAAATCGGTTTGTGGATAATGGTACTTCAACATTATTAGCTTACAAGAAGATATGATTTTACCAAATATTATAGTTGGTACCTGAAAAACTAATGTGTACTAGCATAAATTACTTCTACAAAACTACAGTCCTCCTTTCAGTTAGTCTGGAGTATTCTTCCATGATTTTCCTCCTCCACAACTGCAATGCAGAAAATAAAAAACAAACCCATGGTTAGACTGTCTAATCAGAACACAAGTTGCGCAACAAAATTAAAGAAAATGAAGAAAAATTATTTTTAAAATTTCTTGCCTTCATGAGCATTGGTAGAGATGGGAAGACTCCTGCGAGAGGGAGCTTTCGCGGTTGAACGCGTGAGCACTGCAGGATTGGATGGAGGAGAGTGCGGCTGATCATTCCTTAGCAGAGAAGTCACAGCATCTCTCACCTTATCCACAACGCTCATTTGATCACCGGGAGCTTTCTGCCTAGTCCTCGGACTGACTGCATCAGATATAGCCCGCGAAAGAGCTCTGTCCTCTTCCCCTGGCTCAAACTTGTTTAGCAAGTAATCCTTCACCGACACGCCCTTGTCAGACATCCGCTGACTGCCGCCACTGCTCGCGTTCTTCCCGGCTTCTGAAGATGTCTGAGCTGAAAAGCTGCCTTGTGAAGGTTGTTCTGTGGATGATGAGCTGAGAGAAAGATCTTGAATCTTCGAGGCGATCAAGTGAGTCGCTTCGGACACCGTGGTGGTCACGGTTTCAAGAGCTGGGGCTAACTTGTGGCTCACGGTTTCAGTTATTGTCTTCTGAGAGGGACTAGAAAGCATGTCATCATGGGATTGAGTTTGTGTTGGCTTAGTAGCAGTTTTAGTAGGACTCAGATCAGGGTTCTTATTCTTGTTATCGTTTACGGAGGGCAAAACATGCTGCTCTGAGATCACCGGAGTTGCTCTTGGATGCTGCCTTGCACTCTCCTTGTAACTATCAGGTGCCAGCTCCGATTCATACACTAATAAATAAATAAAATGACACTACTTAGTGAGAGAATATCACAAGTTGAGTGCAAAAGAGGTTTGTTCCTTTCTGCTTAAGGAAGGTTAATTTCACCTTTGTCACTCTATTATTTAGCATGTAACACTTTGATCGATTTTCCTTTTTAAGCATGTGTAGTCTCTGAACTTTTTTTTATTTTTTTAATTTTAATGGGTGCTTGAAAGTGCCTCCAAACTATGTATAGTGCATGTAACACTTTGAACATATTATTTAGTGGGTGTTTGGAGAGGTGGTGGGAACCAGCGGTGAGAACCACTTTTATTGTAGCATGTGAGAGCTTTATACTGTAGCAATTTTTTTTATTATTACTGTAGTATGTGAGAACTTTTTACTGTTTATAACTGAGTTTGTGGTGGGAACCATCAATGCCAAACACCCTTAAAAACTTCTAATAAATCAAGGGTAGAAGTGAAACCACGCATGTGGTCATGCGGTGTATTTTAGGCATCTTTCCAGTATTAACTTTAAAAATAATAACTTTTAGGGAAAGAAAATAATTTTCAGAGCAAAAAAAAATTACAAAAATAATACAAGAAGAAAATTCAAGAAC
>CAMOHE010046177.1:16423-88840 GCA_946598075.1 Artocarpus hirsutus
GTGAGAACTTTTTACTGTTTATAACTGAGTTTGTGGTGGGAACCATCAATGCCAAACACCCTTAAAAACTTCTAATAAATCAAGGGTAGAAGTGAAACCACGCATGTGGTCATGCGGTGTATTTTAGGCATCTTTCCAGTATTAACTTTAAAAATAATAACTTTTAGGGAAAGAAAATAATTTTCAGAGCAAAAAAAAATTACAAAAATAATACAAGAAGAAAATTCAAGAACTTACGACACTTAAAAATTAACCTGTACAAAAAAGTCAAAATTTTATGGGCTGATATACCTTTTTAGCTCTTTTTTTTTTTTTTTTATTTCTCATTTTGTCTTTGGGCATCTAAATGATGTCTAGTTGAAAAAGAAGACATTACCTTGATCGCTCTTAGCCTTTTTAAAAATCAAGTTAACATAACATTTATAGAACATTATAAGCCAAATAGAAATGGAAAAGAAAATCTAGTGAGAGAGGAAAAAAAGAAAAAAAAAAAGAAAAGAATGTATTAATTATTATTACTTGGGGCTCCAAGGTATTCTGCATCCTCTTCTTCCTCCTCGTAATCTTGTAAGCCAAACCCCCACGCTGGCGTTGTGTTCTCGTCCATCTCATTATTCTTCTTCTTGCCGCTGAGAGTGCGCCTCAGTCTTCTGGCCTTCTCTTTGACCTTGCTCAGCACTGATTTCCTGTGATGCAGGTGCCCTTGATCTTCTTCGTGGTCGTGGCAATGGTTCCTCCCAAGTGAAGAGGATGAGGAGGGTGTTGTGCTTGACCACCATGGTCCGTCTCCCTCTGCATGCATGCATGCATACAAATGATCAGGGACAGAACCACAGAAACGTAATTGAACTAACAAGTTAAGACAAATAAAAAGAAATGCAATTTCAAGAAGACATCCTCTCACTCTCGTTCGTGCCTACAAGTGCTCTAAAATTATTGCCAAAAAGTATAATATTACGCACCTTAGGTTTTATGTTTAAAATGGTTTTGTTTTAAGAGACGAAAATTTCTGAAGGATGATACTGGAAATGTTTTTGAAATTTTTACTTCAAAACTAATAAAGAAACATTTCCAAAAAGCAAATGTTCATGAACTTAGTTTTATGATGCTTTGGACTAAATAAATAATTGGCATGAGATTCACCTTGGAGCAATTGTTCAATAGTTGGGCTATTGGGTGTTTTAGGAGATTCACGTCTTTGGGGGCGTTCCATTTGAGCCATTGTTCTAATTCTTACATAAATTAGTCTGCTTCTGTGTTGAGGAAACAATTTATATATCTATATGCTGCTTATTACTAATCATACGCAAAAATCATGCTTAGGCATTGGTTTCGGGCTCCAGAATTGTTGGTCAATGCCGGCCATTCCTTGAGTCAAGGCTCCTTATTATTAGGATCATTAACTAATTACCTTTGCATATCCAGAGGTCCCTTTGTTAGAAACTCTTAACTAATTACTTTTGCACCTCAAAATATTGAACATAAATACTATTTTTTTTTTCATAATCATGCTGAAATTCTTTTTAATAAACGTCTCCATCCCTCCACTTTGTCCACGTGTCATGCCTTTTTTTCTTTTTTTTTCTTTTTTTTACCTTAATATTGTTGTTGTTCTTCTTCTTCTTTTTTATCTTTTCTCTTATAACCTTATAACTCTTTGTTTTTTCTTTTATCCTTATAATCTTGTATACCCTATATGTTATACAAAACACTTTGTCACTTTTATTATGCAAATGATCAAAGACGCTTTTGATCATAAGTTTGAACTACATTTCAACCAATTTAATACAATGTTTTCTCTTACAAAAAATTAAATTTTTGTATGAATCTACAAACTAAATTAAATGGACGACTTGTGTTTTTAATACAGTCTAAAAAATCCCTTGACTGGTTAATATATTTAAAATATTAATACTATCCATATTATGTAAATTTAATTTCTATTTAGAATTTAAATAAATTTCAAAACCAAAAAAGTTGTTAAATGTGTCCTTTAGAATAAAACTATTTTTTAAAAGCGGTCTTTACAAACATTTATTCTCAATTGTCCCGTTAAAATACATTTTTTTCTTAAATATTGTTTTTTCATATGTGCCTCCAAAATTTTATTGTTTTTCTTCACTTATAGCCTTTTTTTTTAAGTTTTAAATGAGCTATGCTTAAATACTTTTTTTATCAAACAACTTTTTTTTCAAATGTTATTAAAGGAAACTTTTTTTAGGCTTTATTTGAGAAATAACTTAGAATTTTAAGTTTCAATTCGCCACAGTGTAAAACTATTACATGCTACATTAGTTTGTTACAATGTAAAATTCTTATATGTTATAGTATCTAAGTTTCAACTTACTTTTCAAATTAAGTGTTAATCAAAATTAGCTTTTAAGTTACTAGTAAATTAAAAAAAAACTTTTTAAGAAAATTTTAGATCCTATTTGAAGAGTTTAACAGATTGAAGATGCACGTGGTTTTTATAGTACTTTTTATAACTAGTATTTGAAAAAACAACTAGAACTCACAACGACTCATCGAGGAAACCAGAACCACTCCACAAAAGACGGAATAAATACATGGAAAAAGATGATTACACAAAACGACATTATTCATACCACATTACATCTCCCCGAAAAAATTTTCAATAAACGACGATTCATACTGCAAACGAAAATGATTGCTTGAAAAAATGATTAACAATCAAAAGCGTCAAACATCAATGAGTTAAAAAACGACGACAAATTAAATGACCGCATCCGTTTTACGAGCAATAGACTAAAAAACGACCATTACAAATTCCAGTGCAAAGTTTTAAAGTCAACTTCCATCAGGGTACCGTAAAGGTTGCGGTCGAGCTTCAGAGCCCTTTGAAAGGTACACATATAAATGCGTTTGCGGTGCATAGAAATTGTTGACGGTGGTTTCAGCCCAATAATTATCTCACTATTCACTCATGATAAATAATAAAAATAAGAAAAACAAAAGCATGCATAAACTAAAAAATACAAAAAATTATAGTAATTTATTCAATATGAGCTATGTTCATTTTAAGGTTCTCTTAGTATTTTTTTGAATACTCGAATGCAAAAAACACTAGATGAAAGAAAAGAATAATCAACCTCCCTTGTTTAGGGTTTTTCGGCTCTATTTATACTTATAATTTTTACATAAAAAATCATAAAATCATAAAATTATAATAATTTAAATATAAAATCGAGATTATTCGTTTCCTGATTTATTCCTACTCTCCACATATTTGATCTCTCATGTTGGTTTCGTGGATCACGCTAAGCCCTGATTTGATGGGGATTTGATCTCATGTATTTGTAATTCAAATTTGTATCTCTGGTTCAATGAACTTAGACACTTCTTTAGTTCATCCTCCTACCTTACCTGAGATATCTCAGCTCTCACGAGAACCCTATTAGCTCGTCCCGTCATTGAGACCCTAAGATGTGGGCCTTTATTGGGCTTTTTCAATATTGACATTGGGCCTTAGGTCGTCAAGATTGCCCACAACAGAAATGATCGGGAAAGCTTAAAGGATGTGAAGGATGATCTAGGAAGCTTAAAGGATGTGAAGGGGAACCCACAGAGGTTTACAAGCGAACGGGCCACGGGTCATCCTATGGGGTTAGCATCAAACTAGGCTCGGTATATGTAGACAGTGGATCTACAATCAAATATTGAAAACGTTAATTTAGATCGTTTGTATTTTGTTCAAAGAACTTGGGCCCTCAAATCACCGTTAATTAGACCTGCTAACTCTTAAATGAATACACAAGATCAAATTGCAATGGACAAAATAAAATAATGCTATAAAGATAAAAATACCACACGCATAAATTAAAGTGGTTCACTTTGTTAAAAGAGCTACGTCTACTATACTTCACTATAATATGATTTCTGGTTACAGGTTACAAGAGAGCAAAAAGAAAAGAAGATAATTCAGTTCAGTAGAGTTTCCATATGCTTTTTTCTCTATATCCTTCACAACAAAGAAGCTATCCCTTTATATAGAGTAGGGATGAACCGCCACCTCCAATCGCTTAACGGAGTGGAGTGATACATTATGGGTAACCACAATAGTGGAACACGTGGCGACCTATAATATGCTGCAATAATCATGCTTTCTCCACGTTTCGGTTCATGATCAGACGTGTAACCACCCACCAATTCGTGTTGATAACTGTTAACTCGTGACAATTGATCCGGTCGGACACTTAGAGAGGAGTCTGATTTACCTTCAACAATCGATACAATATGGATACAAGCAAGATTGAGCCGATCGAATGAAACAAATTCAATTCGCACCACTCACATCGATTAACTCAATTCGATCTATTCGACCAGTGTTACTACTATGGGCCATCTAGGCCTGTAGACAATTTGAGCATAACCAAATTGTAACCCAATAGTATGTAGGGGGCGAAGCCATGAGACTTGAATCCAATTGCTTAATTCAATACTGGGTGCGTCTTCCAGTTGGCCTTTTAAATCAAACGTCACGTCTATTTTTAAACCACTCTTTTTCATCCGATGAACCTTTTTCATCAAAGTAACTATTCGCTCAAAATCTACTTTGGGATCGAATTCGGTGCGGCCTGTCTCCAAAACTTTTTTCCTTGTAATTTTGAATATAAAATTTTACAAAAACTATATTATGTCCCTTAAATTTTTGCCCCCTAAAATTATAATTTTTCTCTTATCTTATTAATTCAGTCACACCTCTATCCCTACTAATTTTTCGGGCTCCAGCCTTGGGTACGTGTTGAGTATGCCGTTGATCATAACTCCGGCACTAGGCCGTTGTATTTTTCCAATTTGGAGAGAGATTTTAGATGTGATTAGATTTTTTTAAACTCTATTATGTCCTGTTTCTTAGGGTATTAAAAAAAAACAAAAACAAAAACAAAGACCCGATACCCGTACAAGTGTAAAATTTGCAAGTCATTATAGGTTTCATGAACATGAATTATTTGAAAAGTTGTAAAGAACCATACTCGCCAGTATGTATAAAAACTCCAAATTGAACAGGATCTTGACAAAAGGTCGGAGTTGAAAAAATGACACTAAAAGATTACCAACTCAAAAGAGGCAAAGAACAAGGTGATCAACAACGACAACGTGTACTAAAAACGACAACAATTGGAAGTACTTATGTTTTAAAAGACAATACCACAAAAAGCGCCAATACAGAGAGTTTCTTTGTGTGCTTGTTTCCTTTTCTTGTTTTACGTCCCGAATATTTTGTGGTTGTGAGTTAATTTCGATTAGAAAAATCTTTTCTATCTCTATAGAGTTAGAATTCTATTATTTACAAAAATATGGTCCTAATTTAGTATACAATGTATATAATTTTATTAGTAATAAAGTTATAATCTTATAAAATTACTATTTCTATGACTGTTTTTTAAGTTGATTTATAAGGATTATTTCCTCTTTTTTTTTTCTTATGGTAGATTTTTTTGTTTCTTTATAGTTATGTTTTGTTTTATTTTTACCGATCAACGAGAGCATTATTCACGATACGCAATCAATTGTAGAAAACCATCTTCAGCAAAGAGGGAAAGATGCAAATCACATATCGCCATTCCTAGTTATTTATTTATTCTGTTTTCCTTTTTCAAATGAGTACAAGAAAGCTTGTCATCCCCCAAAAACAAGGTTAGTGACCAAAGAGTAATTAAAAACAATAGAAGCTTAATATTTAGACAATTTTGAAACCTGTTTTAATTTAGGAAAATGCAAATAGTGCCCTATGGCCCTCAAAATAAAATTAAAGACGCTAAAAATACCAAGTATAAGAAAATTGAGCCAAAAATAAAATAAAAATTTTGAAACAAAAGTTTTAACTTCCGTTGCCAACTATACAAGACCCTATTATTTTTTCCATGCACTCACTCCTACAACCTGCCAAGCTAAGGACTTAAAAATATGGATTCAAATTTTTTGTTCAATTTTTTGTTATCAAATAATGTCTAACCAATTATATCATGACACATCATTTAATGAAAAGCTTTCAAAAGTCAATTAGATGTTATTTTATATTTTTAAAAAATGTATCATAAGACGCTTTGAGATACTAATTAAATAAAGGATTTGAGCCCTAAACATAATAAACATGCACTTGATGACCAACTTCAGAATCTTCCTTTAATTCTCATTTTTTAATATTATTACCATGTATTTGTCATAACAGTAAATTTGCAAAGATTTCACTCAGGTTCATAATTATAACATATTTGCCACTATAAAAATACAAAAGTATTTTTTTACACCACATTTAATTTCATAGTGAAAATAATTCTTTTTTATATCGAACATGTCATTACCATCTATATAAACTATCAATAATGAACATATCCATGTTGTCAAATGAAAACAATTACACGTGCATTCATTTTCATTGTAAACATATCATTTTCATATAAAAATGTTAAAAGTATTACTTGAAATAAAATGTTTTGTTTTGAGTTAGTATTTCTTAGCTCACCTTTTTTTTTTTCCTTTGAAATGTAACTCTCCTTTTTTTTTTTTTGTACCTGTGCATTTAGTTCTAAAGTCTCATAATGTTTTTCATGAAAAATTTGCTAATTAAAGTATTCTATTTAGGGAACTGTGTTTGTAAACAAAGTTTCAATTGCTTCAGTATAAAACTCTCATATGTTATAATGTAAAGCAAAAGTATGATATATTGTAAAGCTTTTATACGCTACAGTGTTTAAGTTCCAACTCTAAGTTCAAATTTGGTTCCCAAACACTCTTTTAGAGTTTTGGAGGTTTTTTTTTTTTTTTTGGCATTTGGAGGATCATTTTTTTGGGTATTGATGATGGACTATTAATTAGGTTAGTTCATCTTATCAAGACTCAAATTCTCTGTTCAATTTTGGTGCCTCAAATAGTGTTTAACAAATCTCTCTATAACATATCATCTAAAAAGTTTAAAATAATGTCTAATTAGTTTTTATGTATTTTTCATTAAATGATATATCATAACATAATTAGTTTAGACAACACTTGAGACACTAAAAATTAGACAAAGTATTTAAGTCCGTCTCATCATAATATTATTTTTTAATTTAATTTTAAAAAAAATAGGGAGAATAAGATATTTAAGCCAAAATAAAGGATTAATTAAAATAAATAGGCCAAAGTTTTAAAACATTAGTAAATAGAACAATTAAATGCAAGCATAAATTTACACTTAAATAAAATTCTAGAAATACCTTCGTCTCCTTCGTCTTCCGAAAAAAAAAAAAAAACTCAGCACATTTTCTCTCTCTGTCTCCCCCTCTCTCTCCTCCTCTTCTCTCTATTTGAAGAACGTTCTCCTCCTCTTCTCACTGTTTGAAGAACGTTCTCTGCCAAACTATCTCCCGGCAATGAGCAAATCCTCACGACACCAAAAAAGACGACAAAAATTTTAACCAGTCAACTAATAAAGTCAAACGCTAGTTTGTTGAGCGCGATCTGTTCATCGACCCCTGAGATGCAAAGCAGAGGTCGGCGAAGCAACGTCGTCGCTTAGGCCGATGAGGAAGCAATGACGTGATCTATCACGCTCATGGATAGTTGAATTCTTCTTCGGCAGGACAGACATTGATTCGTTTCGTGTTGGCGACGGCAGCGGGATTGTTTGCGCCTCCCGACGACGGCCTTTCCTCTCACGTTTGTCCCATGCTTGAGCACAGGGTGGCTTCCTCCGACGATCCTCCCTTGTGACTGTGAGGATTGATATGAAGCTTGAGTGGTTAAATATGGAAAACACACATTGACTCACTCAAACTAAAGATAGCCTATTAAGTTCTATGAAAAAATGCTATTTACTACCAAATAATTCCAAATTTGGTCTAGTTGTAATTTTCTTTAAAAAAATTAAGGTTTGAAACAAAATCCCTTTTCAAAGAAAGTAAGCTATCATTACATGAGATAATGAAGCATTTTGACTTCTCTTTGCAAAATGCATATAAAACATTTATAATTTGTTTCCTCTCATAAACTTGTGTTTTTAGTTTTATTTACTTTAATATATAAAGATAACAATGTTCATAAAAAAAAAAACACCACAGTTTGCAGTGCGCAAACCTGGCAGATCTCGCTCATCCCAATGATTTCCCTGACCCAAAAATCTTTATTTATCCATTTTTAATTATTATTGTTTTTTTTTAAGACAAAACTCTCATCTCCACAGTCGCTCCTAAAAATACAAGTCCCTCAACATTTGAGTCGTTTTCCTCCACAAACCAAACAAAACAACACAAAAACCCTCAACTCTTAAGCCTTAACCCCTCTCTCTCTCTTTCTCTTCTTCTTCAGCTCGGCCTCTTCTCTTCTTATCCTCAACAACAATGGCCGCCTTCTTCGCCGCCGCGCCGAGCCACCTCCTCAACCCCACCACCCTCCCTTGCTCCTTCACTTCCCGCCCCAAATTACCTCCCGCCGCCGCCACCTCCTCCTCCTCCGCCGTCACATCTCGCTCCTCCACTCTAAAATGCAATCTCTCTCCTCCTTCTCCTTCCCCTTCTCATCCCTCTTCCCAAAACCACCAGTCCTCCAAGCTCTCGTCCCTCGCTCCCCTCCTCGATAATCTCCCCAAGGCCCTCGCCGCCTCCTCCGTCCTCACCCTCTTCTTCAGCCTCTCCTCCTCCGACTTCCAGGCCCGCCTCAACCTCGATGGAGGAAGCGGAAATGAATTTGGCGGCGGAGACGGTGGAAATGGATTTGGCGGAGGCGGAGGCGGAGATGGAAGTGGCGGTGGGTTTTGGAGAAGGCTGTTTTGTCCCTCCGCTGCGTTTGCGGACGAGAATCAATCTCAAGAGTGGGATTCCCATGGCCTCCCCGCCAACATTGTGGTACAGCTGAACAAGCTCAGCGGGTTCAAGAAATATAAGGTTTCCGACATCGCATTCCTCGATCGGTGGCGGGGGAAGACGGTGGGGCCCGAGGACTCCTTCTTCGAGATGGTCTCGCTGAGGCCCGGAGGCGTCTACACCAAGGCGCAGCTCCAGAAGGAGCTTGAGACGCTGGCGACCTGCGGAATGTTCGAGAAGGTCGACATGGAAGGGAAGACCAACGCGGACGGAAGCCTCAGCGTGAAGATCTCGTTCACGGAGAGCACGTGGCAGTCGGCGGACAAGTTCCGGTGCATAAACGTTGGGTTGATGCCGCAGTCGAAGCCGATCGAGATGGACCCGGACATGACGGACAAGGAGATGCTCGAGTACTTCCAGAGTCAGGAGAAGGATTACGAGAGGAGGATCGATAGGGCTCGCCCTTGCCTGCTGCCGATGCCGGTGTACCGAGAGGTTATGCAGATGCTGAGGAATCAGGGGACGGTCAGCGCCAGGCTGCTGCAGAGGATAAGGGACAGAGTTCAAAAATGGTATCATGATGAAGGCTATGCCTGTGCTCAGGTCGTCAATTTTGGGAATTTGAATACTAAAGAGGTCGTTTGTGAGGTTGTGGAAGGGGATATTACTCAGCTCGTAATTCAGTTCCAGGACAAGCTTGGCAATGTTGTTGAAGGCAACACTCAAATTCCTGTGGTCAAGAGAGAATTGCCCAAACAGGTGCATTATCACTTGAATAAAGATTTCACTCTTTTTATGTGTATTCTCTGATGGGCATTGTTCTTTTTAAGCTGTTTACTTGGTGATTTAAATGTGGGGTTAAAGGTCCACAAGGTTATTTTTACTGGGTCATGTATATGGCTTCTTTAATCTAGCTTCTACTGGTTGTTTGGTTGTTTCAGGCTGTCATGGATTGATTAATTTGGTTGTGTTTGTTTTGTGTTTGCTTGGTGATTTATATGTAGTTGGAGGTCTTCTAGGTGGTAAACTTTTATTGGGCGGTATTTGTTGTTTGGTTTTTAATTCTTGATGAATGTTTGAAATGAAATTACAGCTTCGACCTGGCTACGTTTTTAACATTGAAGCTGGAAAGCAAGCTTTAAGGAATATAAATTCACTTGCTTTGTTTTCAAACATTGAAGTGAATCCAAGACCTGATGAGAAAAATGAAGGAGGGATAATAGTAGAAATTAAGCTGAAAGAACTTGAGCAGAAGACAGCTGAAGTCAGTACGGAATGGAGTATTGTTCCTGGACGTGGGGGATATCCCACTTTGGTAGGTATTTTAATAGTTTTTGAAATAATCTCTGTTTAAGGTTTCGGCATTGAGATTTTTCATTTTGTTTATCTTCTATGTTTAGGCTTCACTGCAGCCTGGTGGAACTGTTACTTTTGAGCATCGGAATATCAAAGGGCTTAATCGATCGATTCTTGGTTCTGTTACCACCAGCAACTTCCTCAATCCTCAGGTCGTCTTAGATTTATAAAATAAAAACAAGTTTTGTAGTCTACTACTTGATATCGAAATGGTTTACTATCATCTTCTATGAGATTGTTTCATTAAATGTATATGATAATCTTTCTCAGGATGACCTTGCTTTCAAGCTTGAATATGTCCATCCATATCTGGATGGTGTTTACAATCCCCGAAACCGAACTCTCCGTGTGAGCTGTTTTAACAGCAGAAAGCTGAGTCCAGTCTTCACTGGCGGGCCTGGGGTTGATGAAGTTCCCCCTATATGGGTTGATCGAGCTGGTGTTAAGGCTAATATTACTGAGGTAACACTTTTTGGGTTTTTTCCCCCTCCAAGTATGCTTATTGCTCGATAGCAGTTCTCATTTCTTCTTTTGTTTTGAAGCTGTTGCCTATAAGCCTGCTTGCTATGTGTTTGGCAGAATTTCACTCGGCAGAGCAAATTCACTTATGGTATTGTAATGGAGGAGATTACAACTCGTGATGAAAGTAGTCATATATGTCCAAATGGACAGAGGATTTTGCCTAGTGGAGGAATTAGTGTAGATGGACCACCGACCACTCTAAGTGGCACTGGCATTGATCGTATGGCCTTTCTTCAGGCAAATATCACCCGCGACAATACTAAGTTTGTAAATGGTGCTATAGTTGGTCAGAGAAATGTATTTCAGGTGAGGGTCATTTGCTTATAACTTTATCTTGCTTTTTCATGGCATAGCTTTGGTGCCTGTAGGCAGAGACTGCAGTGTAACTGGTCTTAAGTGTGTTTGTGCGTAGATCTACCTGTCCTGCTTACTAATTAACAATAAGGAAAAGCATTGAGTATTGATACTGGTCATCATATTATTAGCTGCTCATTGCTATGACAGATTAAAAAAAGTTTGTGTCCGTGCATTTTTAGTGTATAACTGCTGTCAAGATAATGAAAACCAAAGAGTGTGTGCAGGTGTTGATTTCCCTACTCTCGATTTATATGATGTTTTTCTCTTTGCAGTCTGACCTTCATATGAAATTATGTTTATTCTTTAACTTGTGAACTCTTTGCAAAATTCTAGGTGGACCAAGGTCTCGGCATTGGTAGCAAGTTTCCTTTCTTTAACCGTCATCAGTTGACGTTGACTAAATTTTTCCAGCTGAAGCAAGTAGAGGAGGGTGCTGGCAAACCACCCCCACCTGTTCTTGTACTCCATGGCCACTATGGTGGCTGTGTTGGGGACCTTCCAAGCTATGATGCTTTCACCCTCGGTGGCCCCTATTCTGTGAGAGGTTACAACATGGGTGAGATAGGCGCAGCAAGAAACATTGTTGAGGTAAGACCTACTATACTTGGAGAAGATTAAAAGTCCTGCTAGCATTCACAAATATGATTGTACTATTCAGGGGCCAACAGAAACAACCTAACTTTTGTATTTCTTTTCTGCAAATGTTATGTTCAGCTTGCGGCCGAGTTGAGGATACCTGTTAAAGGTACTCATGTCTATGCTTTTGCTGAACATGGAAATGATCTCGGAAGCTCGAAGGATGTCAAGGGGAACCCCACAGAGGTTTACAGGCGAATGGGTCACGGGTCATCATATGGTGTTGGAGCCAAGCTAGGTCTAGTGCGTGCCGAGTATGCTGTTGATCATAACTCTGGCACCGGCGCTGTATTTTTCCGATTTGGAGAGAGATTTTAGATGTGATTAGAGTTTTGTCTATGATATTCTGCTTCTTAGGATATTTATAAAAAGAAAAAGAACAAAAACCAAAATGTATTGGAAATAGACATGTGAACTTGGCAATTTCTCTTTAGTGTTGCTTTGAACCAGACAATCGGAATGTGATTCAAATTGAATGGGAATATTTCCATTTTGATTTTATTCAAATGAATAAACATTGTAATACTTTGGTGTTTTGAAGAATGTTGTCAGCTTATTTTTTCTTGAATATAATGCCAGCTTATTTTTAGCCGTACAACACCAAGGAATTCTTCCAAATTGAAGACTAGTATCGTGGCTTGTAACTGCCTATATTTGATTCCGGATGAGGTTATTTCCGATATATATTGTTAACAAGGACATAAGATTTCAATGTAACAGTTGAAAGATTATTCTTGAGACAAGCGACAGATCTAAAAAGCCATTCCTTCATACAAATTGATTATTGTTGTGATTTTTTATCATTCAATATTTCTCCAGCCGCCAAAAATGATAAGCTGTGAGAGAATAATTTAACACTTCCGCCGCATTGTAAGATCTGAAGCTGTGAGAGAATAATTTAACACTTCCGCCGCATTGTAAGATCTGTCTTAGCAAAATGGGAGCCTAAGTAGGGGCCAGAATTCATCTATAACTGTCCTGAAAAGAGTACAGATGAGACTTTTGTGATGTCCACTTGACGCATGCTGGTGTTTTAGAGCTGAGATTCCAACGTCACTGATTTTGTCTTGAACATTTAGGGAGTGATTACAACAATTATCCTTTGACTACGCATTCTTCAAACAAAGAGTTGACCCTGCTACAAACCCAATTCCTTCTTTAACCGTGCAAGAGTGGCTTCTATCTCATCTATGTCGTCCTCGATGCTGCTGCCTTTGCGTGCCTCAGTTTTCTCTGCCCCAGGACTTCCCGAGGGGTTGTGGTTCTGAGGCCCTGTATTGTAATTATAGGTTTCGGTCTCGGTATCTGATACATTGAGTTCCTTCTCGAGAAATTCGACAAATTCTTCTCCAATTTCCTGTGAAGTGTAAATTCACAAGTGGTAATTGGTTTCATGAACATGTATTGTTAAAAAGTTGTAAACAATCAATGCTTGTCAGTATACATTAAAAATTCCCAATTCATTAGCAGTTTCTTACCGCCAATTCCTCCCACAGACTTTTTGGCTTTCCTTTTGAAGAATTTTCCTCCCAGTTCTTGAATTCTTCTTGAAGATCCCTGAAGAAGTCCTCTGCAACACCAGACAGACCTAAATTACGTGCAAATATAAAGGGGGAAAAGAAATATCTCCCACACGGTCTGAAGAATGCAAGTTCATGGTCAGTATGATGTCTCATGAAGAGGACAAAACTACCTATTGTTATTTGGACATCTCTCAAAAAATTACCTGCATTCATGAAGGGGTTGATAATAAGAACAAATAAGTGTATCCAAAACTGTGTAAAACGAGGTGATTGGCAGCAAAAGGTCAGAAATTTTGTTGTTGACTGTTTAAGGTCTTTGGCAGACAGCAAAGGAATCCACATGAATTCCAGCATGATACTCCATATTAAACCAGAGTTGGCATTCAACTAGTTAAAAATATTGCGCATCAATTAGCTTTTGATGTCAACAAAAATTATTTTATATAGATATCTGTGCGTGAAAGAAACAAAAATGGAAATATTTGTTCGTACCAAATCCATAAAACTCTTCTTCCTCTTGCGAAACCCTACTTCTTTGAGCAGTAGAATAGGAAAAATCAGATCCACGACTTCCAGAATCGTACTTCCTACGTGCTTCCGAGTTCATAAGTGTATTGTATGCATGTTTAATCCTCATAAACTTCTCCTGCGCATTTGCCTGTGAAACAACAAATGTGAAACAATCTATAGAAAAGCCAAAAACAAATGCGGATACAAGAAAATTGGTAACTACTGTTATTATCATCATCATTCTTTTTTTTTTTTTTTTTTTTCCAGTTTCCCTTATACACGCACGGGTAAAACAAAAAGGGAAACTTTGCTAAGACAATTCTGGTTTAACCATTAGGTTCCAAAAGTATTGCAGAACATAAAACACAATTGGTACAAAAAAGAAAGTGATATGAGTAGGTTGTCCACGTCTTCTGTTGGTACTTGGTGAAGCCACAACTTTAAATATTGAACAACAAGCTCACCCTTTTCCTTCATTTTTTTCTTTTTTCCAAAGTGAGTTGAGGATGCTTTACTGGGCCTACTTCGAAATTCTCATGAATTTTTGGAAAATGAACAAACAAAATGAAAAAAAAAAAAAAAAAACATAACTTTTCATTGGCTACATAAGAGAAAACCAAGAGCAAAATAGAATTGCAATCCCCAAACAAAACCACATTTATTTTTGCAAATATGGTCAAGCAAAACCAATAATACGTCTAATCAAAACGAAGTTCTTCAAAATTAAACCCAAAATGAAAACATCTAAATTGAACCAAATTAACGAAATTAAAGCTTTATCCTAAACAAAAAGAAGAAAAGCAGCGAAAAGATACCTCCTTATTAACATCAGGATGATACTTGAGAGCCAGTTTCCGATAAGCCCTCTTGATTTCATCCGCAGATGCAGAAGGAGAAACGCCCAGCACTTCGTAAGGAGTTTCTCTGCGACTCGCCCTCGCAACAAAATTCCTTCTTCTCCTCTTAAAATCCCAGAATCTTGGCGCTGAGGACCGTCCAGAGCTCAAAAACACGTTAAAGGCATCTATTGAGCTGTATCTGCAAATGGGTAATGAGAAATTCGCATGATTTTGAGAGCGAAATGGTGAGGATCGAAAAGGAGATCTCCAGAAGAGCGGGCAAAGGCCCGGTGTTAGAGGAAGAGACGAGACACGCATGTTCTTCTTGAATGAACAACCTGCGACGCCTTTTGTACGGTCATGTCCTTGGCGGTTGCCGCTCGGGCATGGGAATCCTTTGGGTTGGGATTAGAGTTTAGGACAGCTCAAGGCAAAGGCTTCTGCTTCTGCTTCTTTTGGTGGCCTCAATCAAAGCAACTGCGGCTATCTGGTTGAAACAAACGGGTGGTATTAGCTTTTTTTGTATTTTTAATTAAAGATTTTTTTTTAAATTTTTTTAATCTTGTATTTTTGAGGGCGGGAAAAGTGTTGTCCCCTCACACCAGGAGTAATTCTATGGAATTTTTTCTCTTTTTTAGGATAATTATTATCTGAATTTTATATCTTGTTAATTTCATTTTTCTTCTTTTGGAATTTTTTTGTGGCTTGTAAAATAACTTGCTAACAGTTTTCCGTCTTATTCTCATCACATTTCATTGAATTCTTGTCTTATTTGTTTTGATATAGCCCTGATTTAACACTATAAATTAAATATATGAATTATATGTAGATGCTTTAATTATAACGAGTACTGAAGTAATTTATAGACCGCTTCAAGCCTTCGTTTTCAAGAGAGAAAATCCATTCCGTAAATAGCAAATCTTAAAATCTTGTATGTAATTTTTTTTTAGTTTATTTAAAGTTGAAGGTTTTGATCCACTCTGACAAATTATGTGTCTTGGAACACTTTGATCGCTGGGTTTTCGCAGAAGGGCAATGATGAAATGGTTTCTCATCTTTTCCACTTGATGCATGATAAAGGAGTCGAGCCTGATTATGTGTCCTGGACCTCGGTTATTTCTGGGTTTGTGAAGAACTTTCAGAATAAGGAAGCTTTCGACACATTTAAGCAGGTCTTGAATCATGGGTTCTGTCCGTCTTCAGCTACGATAAGTAGTCTATCGTCTGCTTGTTCTACCGTGGCAAATGTTGGGTTTGGAAAGGAGATTCATCGGTATTGGTTAGTTATTGGAGTTGAAGAAGATGTATTTGTCAGGAGTGCTCTACTTGACGTGTATGGAAAATGTGGATTCATTCACGAGGCAAGGGGGTTGTTTTTAAGGATGTCTAAGAGAAAGACGGCCGCTTGGAATTCGATGATATTTGGTTACGCAAAAAATGGGTATTGTAATGAAGCTATTGAGCTTTTCAACCAGATGGAGGATGAAGATGAAAAGAAACTTAGGGTGTCTTTGGTTCGTGGTTCGAATCACAATTTGAATCATTTTATTACAATATTTTATTTCACAAAAATTTAAATATTCATTTAAATTTTTTATTCAAATCTATGAATCAAACGGACTCTTAATCACCTTACTTTTACTGCAGTTCTCACTGCTTGCAGCCACGCTCGGATGGTCGATCTTGGACAAAGTCTGTTCCACCTGATGCAAGAGAAGCATGGAATCATTCCATGGCTCGAGCATTATGCATGCTTGATCGATCTTCTTGGCCGAGCAGGAAAACTCGACGATGTTTATGCTACAATCAAGGCACTGCCAATTAAACCAGATTTGTTTGTGGGGAGCATTACGAGGGGCCTGCTGGAATCACGGGAATATAGATCTTCCTGAAATAGCAGCTAAACATTTGTCAGTGCTGGAGCCTGGAAGTGCAGGAAACAAATTGTTACAGTCGGGTTTATATGCTGATGCCAGCGGCTGAGGAAACCTTGCAAGGCTGAAGAATATGACGCACACAAAAAGACCGAGAAAACTCCACGGCTGCAGTTGGATAGAGACCATCTGATGTGTTATGAAGGCTCCCCAAGAACATTTTCACAGTAATTCTTCTGCATTAGCCAAGCAACACTCTTGGGAAACTATGCCAATTGATTTTACAGTACAATCATTATTGTTTCCCTATTTCTTTATGGCATTGACACAAATACCATTTGATGACTAAACGGTTGCGTAGATAATTTCATTACATACTAGTAAACAACACTTAGTGGTGTTTGAGAAAATTAATTCTAACCAAAATTTTTTATTACTACAGTGTAAAGCTCTCGCATGCTACAATGATTAGAAAAAATAAACTATAATATAAAATTCTAATATGTTACAATTTTCAGTTCAAAAGTTTTATACTTCTCACTACACTTCCCAAACATTCTTACGGATCATCGAGTGAAAGAGACTTCAATACTAGTAGCAATATCAACAGAAAACAATTAGCAAAATGCTACAAGTCAATCTTATTTCACTAAAAGCTCACACAAATTTGGTTCAATACATATTATTCAAAATCATAGACTTCAGCCTGACATGCTTCTCAAGCACAACAATTGAGTTTTGGCCATGAAATAAAATGGATTAAACATTATAATATGAAATAAGTGCAGTACGAATTACTCAAACGACAACATAAATACAGTTATGGCAGCTACTACATCTACCATATGTATATCAGCAATTCAGAATCAATGGATGTTGGACAGGGCTCACAAACTTGAATGAACTGCCTCGGGGATAATGTCGAACAAGATGCATCTGCGTCCATGTTCACGCAACATTAATTCGGAGGTCTTAGAAAAGCACATAACCGATTGAAACAATTCAAATGAACATGAATCCGGCATGGAAGCAGGATACAAAAGATTCCATAACTTCAATACTCAACGCTTTACTTAGGAATAACAATCAGGGCCTACTAATGAATAACCTTCCACTAGCATTATGTGAAGGGTACCACGCTTAACATCTCCATTCGGGAAAAAGATGTGATCGTGTAAAACTGGGCTAAAATTCTATGGCAGGTTTGTTATCAAAGGAACCTTTTTTTTTTTTTTTCAATTTCACTAATTAATTTATTTCTCTAATTCTTCTATATCTCATCAATCATTCTCTAGTCATGCAAGTCTCTTTGTAACATAAACGGGGTAGGAACATTAACGGAAAGTCCTGTACAGGTCCTAAATTTTGAAAAAATAAGAACATATTCTGTTAGCACATGGAACATGTTCTAAGATCATGAGAGGAAGTTTAGCAGTTCTTTTCCACCACTGTATTTTAAGAGAAGATATTCTGATGCCAAAGTAATCTACTTATAAACAGATTATTTTCTCAAATCAATTATATAAGCCAGAGGATTTCAGATGACACTTCAAAAGTATCGCAATACCATTGATAGGGTTTATATATATGCAGAAAGTGTATGAAATTATAGTACAGATTCCCACAGAAAACCTCATTGGATTGGCTTAATTCACCGTGTTATGGATGGGCAAAACAAAAGGAAAAAAGAATGCTGTGATCTTATGTGTGACCAGATTAATTGAAAGCAAATATTTTGATTTTGCATTAAAAAAAGACCAATATCTTTGTGTGCTTTCCAACTCAGGAGTGAATAGCTCAATAGGAAACTGAAAAGCATAAAGAGGATAGATTTCTTACTATGCATCGTGAATTGTCAAAGATTCTGCAAGCTCTCAAACCATTCAGAATGGGAGCAACAATGTCAAACATGAAAATTTTATTGGCAAGTTCCTCAAGAACTAGAGATTTTCCAAAGAAGGTCCCAAAGTGCACCCAACAATACAAACTACTAAAAGCACAATAAAGGGGCATATCTGTATTCACAACTGAACAATGCACATAGAGAATCCTACAAATATGTACTAGGAATTAAAACAACCTCACAATTCAAAAGATCACCAGAGGAAGCAAAAACTTCTAATACGTCAGAAAATTGAAAACGCAAATAAACATAGCAATCAATTATTAATGATAAACGAAGAAACAGAAAGAATCTTCATACTTGACAAAAGAGGTGAAAAGTTGGTAAAGGCATTGATACGTTTGCTTAATTTTTGTATTGAAGCTTTGCTTTGCTGCTAAAAAAGAAGCTTTTATTTAATACATTTATCAATTAAAAAGGGAATGGCATAAATCAATTGAAAATAGGTAACAATAAGAGCTAAAGGCTTCTATGAATATGCAGAACAGAAAATAATACACCATGAACCTCCTGCTGTTATCAAGTATGTGTATATATGTGTGCAAGCAGATATACATAAACCCCAAGTCATATTGGAGTATGCTATGCCTCTGGAGTGTCTCCGTGTATACCTAAGAACCCTTCACACGCTTGTTAGTTGAGCTCCAAGACATAGCTTCAACCAACTTGCTCAACTTCTGAATCTACACAGGAACAAATTATAAATTCTTATGCAGCCATCAATAAAACTATCATATAACACAAACTGCAAGAACGGGGACCCCCCAAAAGCTGATCCTTGACCTTGGAAGAAAAAAAATAGGCGGACTTCAAAAATACAGTTATGCCACTCCTAAATTACAGTTCAATTATCTATTTATGTCTACACGTGTGTGCAATGCTAGAAACACTTATAGGTACATGAAACTATTATAGCCCCAAAAGACGCGAAGGAATGGCAGGAGACCAGCTAAAAAAAGCCCCTGAATCCCCACATACCTGTTTCATTGGACAAGACCGCAACACTAGCCTTGTTAAGCAATCATAACAACACCAAGTTCGACTTAGCAGCATATACTAGGCGAATCAAAACTAAAGCTATGAAGAGCCTAAACCGTGTTCACAAAAGTCAAAATTCAATATAGAATCCATCATATATAACAATCGGATAACACAGAAAGCAAGGCGACAAATATAGGACACACAATGGCACAGCGAAAGCAGAGTAAGACAAAAAAACCAAACTCACCTCCGGTTATGGTGTCAACAATATGTGGAACATTCTATTTATCACTAGGTGCCATATGTGGGTAAGTTACCACGGAGCCATACTTATTCCCAGACCAATCTCGCTGATGCTGCTGCAACATATTGTACGGATGATGGTGGTGGTGGTGATGCGACTCGAACCCATGGTGGTACCCCACGGCACCATTGGGCGGCGCTCCCACGGGCATGCCCATATGGCCATGGCCATGATGAGTCATTCCCAGAACCTGCATAGGCATCACCGGCGGGTACGGAATCGGCACCGGAACCTGGAAATGCCCATTTCCATGGCTGTGTCCGTTGGAGTGACCACTAGCGGAGCTGGACTCGCAGAGGCTCTGCGGCACCGGCGTGGACGAGAAGAGCTGGTCCGACGCCGATGGGCCCTCGGTGGACAACCCCTGCATCCTCTTCAGGTAGAGGCGGTACTTCTGCAGGTGGCTGGCGACGTTCTCGCGGGTCAACCCCTCCACATTCATCAGCTGCATGATTGTCTTCGGAACGGCGTTCTTGATCCCCAAATGGGCGACTACGTCGACGAACCGCTTGTGGAGCTGCGGGGTCCACACGAGGCGGGGCCGCTTGAGCGTCCGGGCGGAGGGGTCGTCGGCGGAATTATCGGCCGCAGGGAGGGCGGAATCGGCCTCCTCGGTGTTGTCCATGATCTTCCGAGACTTCCTCGAATCGGATCCGGAGCCGTCGCGATCGTTCTCGTCGGCCTCCAGTACCGCCGACTCGCGGCTCTCGCCGAACGACTTGAAGTTGTTGGACGATTGGGTGATGCCTCGGAGCGACGAGAGAGTCCCCTCCGAAGCCTGGTTGACGTCGTGGACTGTACGGTACTGCACCGGCGAGATGCTGAAAGCCGACGCCAGCTCCGGCGGGATCAACGGCTGAGAAAGCGGAGTCAGATCGTCGACGCTCGGTAGCCCCGCCTCCCACTCCAGAACTCGCTCCTCGTCGCAGCCATTAACACCGCCTTCGTACTCGCTCATCTTCACTTCCTCGCCCATACCTAATCCCCCAAACTCAGAAATCGAAATTACAGAAATTACAATTAAAGTTTTCGCCTTTACGGCTTAGGGTTTGGAGATCATATTCGGAACAAGAACAGGAAAACTAGAACCAGATCGAGTCAGAGATAATCAAGGGAAGGGATAAGGCAGGAAAACAAGGGAGAGAAGAAAACAATCTGGTTTTTTTTATTTTTTATTTTATTTTTCTGCGAAGATATTTCGTGAGATTCGGGAGGTACTTGGGCGTGTTTGGGAGAAGAGAAAATCAAAACGAAAACTGTTCTCTATTTATTTTTGAGCTTTGGAAAGAAAAAGTGCAATATCTGATTCCAGATCACTCATCCGCACTTGCCAACGTGGACGACTTAGCCAGATATTTTTGATCTTCTAAATGTCTTTAGAACGCTTTTTAATCCCATCTCCTCACGCGCCATCTCCAAATTGCCATATTACTCGCTTTCTGATTAAAACACGTGTCTCTTTTTTGTTTTCTTTCCTCCCGTTCCGATGAGGCTTCGCAGAATACCACGCTTTGAGCGTGGTATGCAGTTTTCCAATTAATAATCATATTACCCAAAATAGCCTTGCGATTGGGCCAAGTAAAAAGTTGATGGAAGTGGCCAAGTAAGCGAAAGGTACTTACACTTTTGGGAGGTTATTTTGGTCATTGAGTTGACGGGATTTCTTTGTCACCGACTTTTACCTTCTAGGAGTGTCCACTTGGTTAGGACTAATTGCGAGCGAGAATACTGCATGTTGGATGACAGCTGGCGAGGGAGACGTGGACCATTTTTGACGACACGACATAATACAGTGTACATGATGCGCTTGCCGTTCGATGTTGCCGAGGATGACGTAGCCAGGTACCAGAGTAGAATCGTACGGCACAAAATTTATGGTTTTCGAAAGAGCTGAAAAAAAAAAAAAATCGTTAGGGAGTGAATGCAAGTTTACTTTAATGATAAAGCATGATGTCTTAACTCATATTAAAGGGGTGTTTGGAAGGTGGTGAGAACCATTTTTATTGTAGTATGTGAGAGCTTTACATTGTAGCAATTTTTTTTATTGTTATTGTAGCATGTGATAGTTTTATACTGTTCATAACTGAGTTTGTGGTAGGAACCGCAGTTCCCACCACTTTGTCAAACACCCGATAAAATTTTAACAATATGATCGATAGTTGTTTATATTAATAATTTATAATACACAATATATGATTGCTTTTAAACATATATTAGACTGTTAAAAAGTTAATCATCAATTAAAATGTATCTACTTTATCTGTGAAACTAAATTACTTTTTTTACCATAAAAGTTACCTTTTTTTATTTAAGTGTTGTACCAATAATGCATGTTTTTTATCATTAAATTTTATCAAAGTCGCATTAAAATAAATAATATGTAGAATTGATAGTTCTTAAATTGCTAATTAAATGGCCGAAAATCAAAACTTTGACGATGTTGTATTTTTTAAAATCCTATCATAAAAATATCTTTTTATCTTACCACGCGTTTGACAAACGAGTAAAATTTTCAACTGTAAACATTATAAAATTTTCAGATGCTATAATATATCACAAAAAATAGAATACAGTATAAATTTTTTTCATGTTAATTTGAACTCATTTATCACAGCCTGTTATTATATTTTTCTTTCTAAGTATAGAAGCAAATTTATCAAGAGTACTGAATCGTCGAATGTTTCAGACATAAAAAAGAGTTGTCATGTTCATTTTGTGCGATTTTTTTAGTTTTTTTGGCCAAGAGATTTTTCGGCTTTTAGAGTTATCATAAGGGCAATTCCTTGTTTAAGTAACTGGGCTAGTCTCACTGGGGACAATTCTTTAATTTCTGTTAATCCTTCTCCACTTCATTGATTGTTGTTGCCAAAACCCAAAATAAAAAACAACAAAAAGGAAAACAAAACTTAGAATAAATTGGAAATTACAAGCGTAGTATGTGGGCAAGTGGGTGCTCCACCAACCCATTTTATTGTGCCTTGTGTTTGCATCAATTGCTTTAATGTTGGGAAAAAAAAAATGCGTCTTCCCTCCCAAACATGACTAAAATAATACTCACATCCGAAAAGATGCTGCCCAAGGCTAAGTCTAAGTCCTAGGCCAAGGCTTGTCACGCCCCGAAATCCGGGGGAGACGTGGTTGATTAATTAATTTAATTAAGCAAGTTTTAGTTAAAATCTTACCAACTTAAGGAATTAATTAATTAAAAATTCTGATAAATTTAAAATCCTTCAGGCGATTACTGAAATAAATAAATAGTTAAAAGGAAAATAAAATAAAATAAAGGAAAAGAAATATATATTGGGTCCCATCGGACCCACATCTTATACACACATATGGTAGTGACATAAATTAACGTTACAATCACAGTCCAAAGAAAAAGGAATTAATACAATATATGCCTTGACTAATTAATACAAATAACATATTCGAGGTCTTCTATTACTCGCAAGTTCGGTCCGGACTGTTGATCTTAAGTTGGATTCCACCTAGAGGGAAAGGGTTTGAAAACAAGTAAAAAGTGAGCGAGAGGCTTAGTAAGACTAGGTTATAAAAACATATAATTCGAATATAAAATTTATCATTCAAGATAATATTTAAGGGTCAGGATTAAATAAATAAATGAATAGATAAATGCAATTAAATCAATCTTACCAAAACTTATCATTGTTCGTCCATAAAGGATTTTATTATCTTTTATTGGACAAACCATATGTTTCACCATTATAGTAGCTCAGCTGAGTTTCGAGACCTGCCCTAAAGGTCATACACTACACGACTCAATCTCTGAATATAGCATCATGCCCATCTAGGTATTCCTATAGTTATTGAAAATCTTATTTTTAGTGTATTCATTTACATTCATTATTCGGTTCATCATGAATATCATTAGTTAATAGTTTAAGGAAAACTGCCGATAAGAGTCTTTTCAAAATCATTTATTGAAAACATTTGTAAAGAAAACATTTTGAGGCCAAAACCGTTTAAAAGTCTGGCTACCAAGAAAAAGGTAGAAGTTCTACATCAACATCCGTGCCGATGTCCAACACCACAGTCCCGATTCGCTATACGTTAGCTCTACGAAACCACGAACAACCTTAAATATAAACTAAGTTCATCAATATCTAACTTAAGATATTATACACTACTTAGCTATCTTATGGTGTCATAGTATGCCATTTATGTCTATAAAAACATTTTATAAGGTTAAAATCTCAATTTGGGTTTAAAACAAGCAAAATGGGTGAAAAACAACAAATTTCTACAATGCCCGATTGGCCTACCGATTTCCTTGATCCGGATTACAGAACTGCACAATTCAGCCTGCTGGCCATCTGGGTCTGGCCTGCTGAACTTGCTATAAGTCCAGCGGGCTGAACTCATGAAGTTGGCCTGCCATACTTGGAAAATTCTAAAAATTTTCAAACTCGGGTCTCGGCCTCCCTAAGCCCAAATCCTCATGTCCAACCTGTTTTCTCAATTCCTAGGCATACAAAACATTTATACATGATAGAATAATATGATAGAACACTTTTAAATCAATTCAAACAAGATTTACATAGAAAATTTCAAACAAATCTGAAAAAAAGAAAAATAGAAAAACTTGATTTAAATCCATTTTTTATCAAATCAAGCCTAGATTCTAGATGATTTGAGCCCTACTAACTTAGATTTAAGGTTTTCTAAGCTTAAATGAGCTCGGGTTTCAAAACACAAGAAAATAGAAAAATTGAGAAAAGTTTAAAGTTTTGAAAGTTTAGTAAACCAACCTCGAATTCAAGCTTTGAATAGTGTTTATAGAAGCTCAATCTCATTTTCTAGCTTCTAACCTAGCTGAAAATCGAAGTTTGAGCTCCAAATTTTGGATCAAAGAGTGAGAGGAGTGAGAAAGAGAGGGAGACAGTGGAGGGACGAGCGAGAGCGTGGGAGAGAAAGGGAGGGAGAGAGTGAGCTGAGTGAGAGTGAGGAGAGAGAGGGGAGATAAATAGAGAGTGAAAAGGTGGTTTTCAACAAGGAAAACCACGTTCAGCACATTGATTTAAAAAAAAGGCACATTTAGTATTTGAAAAATCGTTTTATTTCAAAATTCAAAATAACAAACAAAACAAATAAAAATAATTACGAGAGATTAAAAATAATTAGAAGTAACATTAATTTAAAAATATCACAAAATAGTTAATTTAAGTTCAAATTACAATCTTGACACACTAATACACCATGTTACATGTAAATCCCACTTAATTAATTTTGAGTGTTACAAGGCTTTTCACATTTCTTTTTGCTCTTCTTTTTCACTTTAAAATTTGCTACTAAAAAAGAGTAAGAGCTAGATTTAAACTAAACATGCTGTTATTAACGCCAAACAGGTTGTTTTGCCTCTTATTTTCGACCAAAATTTTTAACTGTTATAATGTAAAACTCTTATATATTACAGTGTTAAGAAAAATAAAATTATAAGATAAAATTCTCACATACTATAATTTTTACTCAAATTGATTCAAACCAATCAAACTATTAGTTTGAACCAATGCTCCTCAACACCCTATAAGAAGGACCAACTCCATGCCCTTGGTGAAACAGGGCTTTCTCTTTCTTGAAACCGGTTCAAAAGCTGGAACTTGTGAGAGCCCAAAAACACAAGCTCCCTCTGTTGCTGGATCAAATGACCATAATTTGTAGGCCCTTCCAAAGACACGGGTCTTGTACTTGCTTTGGTAGCGCTTTTTTATTTTATTTTTTGGCGTTGTAATACTGCCGCAGAGAGAGAAAGGGAGGGGGGGTGGGAGGAGAGAGAGTGGTATCATAGAGTCAGATGAACCATGGCTACCACCACCATGACATCCATATCTCTATCCCCACCAGATTTCCATTTCCTCTCCCTTCTAGACCCAAAACCAAACTTTTTTCTTAAAACCCAGAAATCATCTCTCTCACTTCCCTCTAAAACAAGAAGAATCCCATCCAAAAAAGCCACTATTTTCCACAACCCACCCCTCAAAATCAAAATAAAAAACAACCCAATTTGGAGAATTCACGCCACGGCCTCAGGTGAAGACCCACCTTTAGAAGCCGCCCCACTCGACACTTCCCAGCAGATCGTCTCCACCGGGGACGACAATGCTCCCGTCGTCATTTCTGTACTTCTGCTCATTGCCTTCATCGGTCTGTCTATTCTCACTATTGGGGTAAGTTCAAACAAAAAGAAGAAGGAGAAGAAGAAGAAGCTACCTTGAGAGATAATTGAGGTTTCTTTTGTGTGTTTTTTGAGTAAAATTTGTGATTTTGGTTTCAGGTAATCTACATAGGAGTGACGGACTTCTTGCAGAAGAGGGAGAGAGAGAAGTTTGAGAAAGAAGAGGAGGCAGCTGGGAAGAAGAAGGGCGGGGGAAGGAAGAAGAACGTGAGAGCAAGAGCTGGGCCGCGGGGATTTGGGCAAAAGCTTGATGAGCCAACTTTGATTGATGATTAGAATATTGGATAATGTTTCCACGTAAGCTTCTTTTTTTGGCTTTTCTTTTAACCCGTCTGTGAATGTCATCGACGCTTTCTATAAGCTACATGCGTTTTTACAGATTTTGAACGCTTGAGATTTTATGAAAGTAGTGAAAATTCAATTTAAATGATAAACTGAAACATGGAGCCTCTTGTTTGTTGGAGACATGAAATTTTTTTTAGCAAGCAGACAAAAGAAAGGTGAATTTTTGCAAGAAGTAAAATCAAAAGTGACCCTAAAAAAGAGATTCGATGGTAAGCCAAAGCACACCAAAAGAGATGAAGAGGAAGAACAAAAGCATACGAATTACCGACTTTGTTGAGGATCAGAAATTAGTAGAACGTCTTTAGAGATTTATAGAAGTCTTTTTTTTTGGGGGGAAAAACAATTCTTCAATTCAAACTTTGACAATTACAGCTCACAGTGGTTGAAAAAATTAGACCCATGTTCGCTTATGAGATATTCAGAAAAGTTTTGAAAAAATTACGCTTAATTATTTTCAATTTCTAAAAAAGAGAGCGCATGTTTCAGACACATCAATGTTTGCGTTGATGAAGATTCTTTCTATTGGACTGAAAACTGATTGCTTGTAAAAATCTAAAACTATGAGGTGATACAGAAGCGTTTACTAATTGCTAAATTAGAATTACAAAAAAAGCAAAAAAAAGAAATATACAGAGATAAACTGAGAGCAAAAAGAAGAAAAATTATACAGAAATAAGAAAGCCTTGAATGTTAAGCTTGGCACAGATAGAAAATTGTGATTTTTCATTTAAAAAAAAAAAAGAGACGTTAATAATAAGCATACATTAAAAGAAACACCAGAGCCTCACCTAAACATAAACAGCTCTCCACATGGCAACATTTTTGTACAGTCACCTTAACATAACAAACTAACTCAACATCTTCTTATCATTTTTTTTTACACCCTTAAAAGAACTCGCATAGTCGCTTATCTCTGCAGGAGTATCAGGTGTGCTCAGCATCTGAACCTCAGCCTCGCTCGATTCTATGTATAAAATTTTTAAACTACACAATGTACAAGTTTTTTTTTTTAAAGTACCAGCAATATCTTCTTTATTTCCAACAAACTCGTAACCCGTCCCAAAAGACGGTCGGAGAGCCGTGTATTTGCTCTAACTACTGGAAGAAAGAGAGGAAAAGAGGAATCTCACACTAGCCTCAGTTAGCTGTACAAACATCTTCTTTCTTTCCTAGGCCACCTATGCAGGGTGTAGAGACTGAGCCGCAATTCTCCTTTCTGCAAGCAATTTAGACCAGCCATTAAAGAGCGATTTCTATACAAAGGATCATGTGAGATGGTAAATCATTAGGAGACAAAAAGGAGTTTCATGTTGGGAATTTATTTATTATACATGAAATGATGCATTGATTGATATACATGTACATGTACGTATTAGACATGGACATGAAAATCTTAAGAGAAAAATACATACCCCCAGCAGCAACCAGTTTCTCTACACGTGCAACAATATGCTTTCCGTAAGTGTATTTCTTCAACGCATTCAAATGAACTTTAATACGTGAAAGGATCAGCTCGCGTTGTTGGTCGTCACAAGTCTCCAACACTTTCTGTACGACATAGTTTGCAAACTGATCCTTCATCATCGCCTGCATTCAAGCAGACAGTCAAGTACATACCAAGACGGGCAATAAATCAATACGGCTAGTCTAGATCATTTTAATTTCTTAAGTTTTGTTTCCTGCGGAGTAAAAGCCAAAGAGAATTTAGGGGAAACAAAAAAGATCAACAGAAAAATCAAAATTTCGAAGCAGATAAGAACATGACAAACCTGAAGAGGCTCGTTTTCATCGGTGGAACCAAGCATCTCGTTCACTAGTAACTCACGTTCAGAAGGGCCGCCAAAAGTTAAACACTTCTCCACAACATTGGAAGCAAACTTCTGCTGACTCATTAGAACTATCTTCCCAGCTAATTCTTTGATAATAGCTGAACGCTCGTGAGGTTTTCCATGCCCCAGCACATGCTGTTAACAGTGAATGTAGGTCCTTAACAAGAAGCATAATAAAGAAAGTCTACACCGAAATCAGAATAGATGACGTGTTTGAAATCCTAAATTTAGATAAGGAGGCGGGCGTCAGACAAGCGTCACAAAAAAATTAGCCCATAATTCCACCCAAAAAAAAAGAGAGAACAAGAACCCACAACTCAGATAGACCAGAGCACAGTCGAATTATTCCCAGATGATCAAACCTAGCATAGAGGAATCCCACTTGATCGTTGTCCTAGCTGGACAAGCAAACATCTACAATGTATAATAGTTTCAAAGGTTTTTTCCTTAAGAACTACACCTCCTATCCAGGATTCTCGGAACAGAAATTGATTCCATTTAGTGCCCAGTTCTTACCATAGACAAATATCGTATTATCATAAAGGATTCAGGCTCGCATGCGATATAAAAGGGTAGCGGAACCCGCATATATAAGATAGTAAAAAACTTGAGAGTTGCTTAGCCCACGAATAAAAGATTGTAAAGAACTCGAGTTACTTAGGACGATGTTGGACAATGACAGCAGAACACGCTCAGCAACAAAAATCTTGTAACACAAGAAACCCCGAACACAATTAAGGGAGAAAACCAAAATATAATATATATGATTCCTTAATTATTAGAGCAGACAAACGTTCATGGCACAATTATTAGGGGAAATCATTGAACCTGAACAACATAATTTCCATATTGATCCTGAGCCAACATGCTAACAGCTCCTAAAATCTCATCCATAACTTTACTCTGTGTCTTTGGATCCTTGCAATGCTCCAGGACTCTCTGCCACGTTAAGATATCAGCATAATCCTGTCTACTAAAAAGAAATCATCAGAAACAAACCGTTCAGAAAAGTAAAGAATTTCATGGACCTGTATCACACGACACCCATATGGGTGAGTGGATAGTGCAACTACTTGATCAAAAAATGTAGATACAATAAATTGAATTGCATCTTCAGGAACACATTCAATACACTTCTGGATGACATGGTTCCCATTCTGATCACGAACACAGCGCATGATACTACCGTCAAGTTCCTCAACCATTTTGATCTTCTGGTCCAGTTCAACAACTTCTATGGCCTGAATATATAACAGAAGACACATTAATGCAGAAACATACTATTGGACATTTAGGAATCTCATCAATCTTGGTTAATGAGCACTAGCATCATTAATCAAATCAAACCTTGCAAAAGCCATACTGAAGAATCAAAATATAGTTATTTTAAACTTAACTTTGTTAATCAAACTATACACGATGAGGAAAGGGTGAACAAACAAAGAAGCAAGAACAACTACGTAAAGCACATACAGACATTAGACATTATCCCATGAGAGGTAAGTTCAAACTATTAAAAGTCAACTCAGATTAGACATACAGAAACTGTAAGAATTTTTTAAAATTGACCAAGGAGTACAAGTCTGGTAAAAGAAAAATTTGCAGCTAAATGGTTTAACAGTTAATTTATTTACTGTCAATGTTATATTTCTCAGAATCATGAGGACACAACGTAGTAATATCAAAATGTAGTCGATTGTAAAATTACTGATACCTTTTGGATCACTCGACAACCATACATTTGAAGACTAAGTGTCAGAACATGACCAAAAAGCTTGTTGGCCAGTTCCCTCCTCTGGGATGCAAGCCCGTGCTCAAAAAACTGTATACAAACACCAAAAGCCACGTTTGTAATTCCAGAATTATACAACAGTAAAGAAGAACACTTCACAATAATTACCAAATGCATGAAGGAAAAGAAGTTACCTTCTGAATAACATAATTACCAAATACATCAGTCATCAGAGCAAGAGCTTGGGGCATGATCTCCTGATAAACCATGTACTTCTCTTCTGTCGTCGCTGTTTCAAGCTTTTGTTGAATAAAACGACTCCCATATTGATCCGCACTGGTTATAAAAGTGCAAATGAAAGATAGCATCTTTAGAATAGAGTCAAATTACCAAATCAGAAAACGATTCAAAAGCAGCACCAACCTGAACTCAACAACATGTCCAGCAATTTCTGAAAGTTCAAAAGATTTAGTTTTATTACTCTTAAACTCTTCTAGAAGTGAGGATGCAAAACCTTCATCTATGTTACACCCAGCATCTAGATGCCAGGCTCCCATGACACCTCCAGCCAAATTTCTCATCCCAGAAGGAAAACGCATATTAAGCTCACTGTGCCTCAAAGGACTACCAGGTCCAACAGGAGAATTTGGAATAACAGGACTTGCCATGGGACTTCCCAGATAAGAAATACCAACACCATATGCAGGGTTTCCGTAGTAACTGTGATGATTAGATCCACCAGACTTCCCACCCAATGGAACACCATATTGTGACTTCTGAGGAGATAGCAGAGCTAGATATGGTTTTTGGAGTTCAAGCAAATTCATATAGGAATTTCCTAAGTAGCTCCTGTCTGCAGAAGGATCATTAAGTGCAGCAAGTTGTGCTGCAGCATACTCAGATGTCCTCAAGTATTGAAGATACACAGGATCCACAAAAGGCGTTTGAAGACCACCTCCAGCCATCTGACTCCCTATTCTACCAAGATTATGAGATTCAGCAGCAGCAGCAGCTAGGTTTTGCCCAGATGCCAACCCTCCTCCGAGCACCCTTGCGTCCATTGCAGGAGAGGGCACACCTGAAGCTGCAGCAACACCATCAAAAAAGGGTGACACATTACTGGTACCAAGTTGTCCGGCCATCATAGATGCTAAAGCTGGATTTACGGAATACCCACTCAAACCATAGTTAGAAAAGGATGGATTTGAACCATCCAGTTGCTGGTACTGGGCGTGTATGCCACCTCCACCATTGAGGGTGGATGTAGGAGATCCCTTCATGTAAGAGTTGCCTGAAGGGACAGCAGATTTGTGTAGCTCAACGGGCCTGTCGGAGGACGAGTTGCTCATGTCTGCCCCACCACCACTGCTTTTACTCAAATCAGAAAATGAACTTTTTGCGGATTCAGATTTCTTAAGGTACCCATGTCGTTGCTTGTGATTCTCACCACCTTGCAGACTAAAGATATAATTCTGATGATTATCTACATCTTGTCTCATGCGTGATGACAAATGGTTTTCATCATCTATCACACCATTTGTTGACAAGTTCATGCCGGATAAAGCAGCTACCAGATCTGCAGACTCATTAATGCCAGATGAGACACCATTAAAGCAGTTTGGACCAGCAATACCTCTCTTTTCTAAGGCACTAACTCTCCCACAGCCAATTGGCGTAATACAAGGACTAGGAGCCCTCGCAACAAGTTGGGGATCTGGAGTGCTGCTTCGTGACAAGGAAGCACCCAGAGCGGCAGCATAAGTGTATGAAGAAGGTCCACCGATACTCTGAACTACAGATGAGCCCTTACTACCATTTGCACCAGATTGTAGAGTATCCGAATTCCTCAAATCATGGTGCAAATGCACCAGATCAGCATCAGCAGAACTTACACGGTCCACATTTTCATCAAAAGCATTTCGGCTGGCTGGACGAGAAGGAAGTCCACTGACAGGAGTTGCACGCCCCAAGTCATCCTGCACGGAAGTGAAAGTTAAATTACCACGATATCCGAACCAATCATAACAGAAGCTAGCAACGTCTGCAATTAAAGGATGCTACAAATGAACCGTGCTCCAACTTTCACGTTTCATGGAAGAATTGCACCTTTAATACATAGGCAACAGGTTTAATAAATAGTACCCATCCTGAATTTCCTTGACGTACTGGTTTTGTTTGAGAGGCAAATATCATAGAAGCGCTTTTAGCAATGCAGTTTCATCACAAGGCTTACTTTTATGTCAACCTGACCCTAGAAATGTATTCACATGGATGTCCTTTGCACTATGCGCAAAACATAGAGACAACACATCATACCACTTCACACACCACCCGGTCCCTAGATATGGGGACCAGAGTCGAGTTAAATAATAGTTTAGAAAATGTATCATGCCATAACTGAATCATTATCAGAAAAAGGAAGCTAAACGCTCAGCAAGTATCAGAGATGTATGCATATAACATTTGTAACGGTACACTAACTGATCCAAACAACCAAGTGAACGATATAAAAGTACAAACTAAGGCCAAAAGAAATAGACGTAGAAAAACTGTGAAAGGGCAACAATATTAATGAAAAAAGAAGGTTAACCACCTGAATGATTTCGGCAAGGCTCTTCTGCTTGTTCCCAAGTCCTAAACCCGGCAAACCAATCAGCCCATCACCGCCCCATTCGGCGGAGACGTGCACTTTGTCGGATTCAAACTCGCTCTCTTGCTTCCTCAAGTTAAAACCTCGCGGCATCGAGAACAACGACCGGCCACCGCCACCGCCGCCTCCGTCTTCAGCTGCTCCACTCCCTGTTCTCCTGTCTCCAATCCCTCCCACCACCGAGCTCCCTCCTCCTTTCAACCTCTGTGCAAACCTCCAATCCTCCTTTGACAGCAAAGGCGGCGGCAGCCGAGGATTCAGATTCACATTCGAGTAATAGTACGAGAGATAAGCTGGATCAGACCTTAGCTCCTCCTCAGAGGCAAACCCATTTCCTCCAGTGAACTCCGCGAAGGCAGCCGCACCCGCTCCGCCGCCACCAAACAATCCTCCGACAGCGCTCAAGGATCCCTCAACGGTCGGAGGTGCCGATCCACTCCGACACATGTTAAGCTCCCGCTCCCGATCGTTGGCGTCTTGCCGGCGTGGCTCACGGAGCAGGAGCCCTATCTCCTTCTCCAATTCCTCCCCAAACGATCCCTCGTTACCTCCAAGCATTGGTCTTCGTCCCAATTCAGAAAGCATTCTCGTCAAAGAAAGCTCCTTTTTACCATCAAAACCAAAACCCCCCAAACACCAAACCTCAACAGAGCTCCAAACTACCCCAAAATGGAAACTTTAAAAAAACAAAAAAAAACGTCAAAACGCCATATTTACAACCTCAAAAATCGCTTCCTTCTAAACCTGATCATAAACTAAAATCTTCCGCCGCCATTAAAACCCCACAACATGATCAAGCTCCAGAAACAACAACCATCAAAAAAAAAAAAAGGAGTTTACCTACTCCTAAATTATTGAAAGCGGTTCTTCGCAACATGTTTGTTCGTCACGTAACAGCTACATCAAAAAGAAAAAAAAAAGTGTTTCAGAACAACAAAACCAACAAGAAACAGAAAGCTCAGAACTTGAGATCAAAGAGACAAAAAAGAATGAGAGAAGAAGATTAAATTAGAAGAAGTAGTGAAAGCTGTTTTGTTTCTACAAAAACAAACTAACCAAACCGGCGGCGATTGGTTCCTACAAGAACCCTAAGGGTTTTTTCCATTTCAAGGGGAAGGATTAAATACCGTGACGTTGTTAGAGAGAAAAGGAAATTTTTTAAAAAAATATAAAAATATATATTTATATGTTTTCGTCTTTTTTTTTTTTTTGTTTCAGTGCATGAAATATCTAGATATGTTCTGCATTATTAATATTCCTAAGAAATAGGGGTAATTGACCAAGTGATAACCGACTAATGTTGAAAAGAATATTTATATTTTTGTGTGAAAAAATATAATAATATTATTTAATAATGATGTCTTTCATATTTACTACAGCCTTGAAAGGTGAAAGTCTGTGGTTGGCACGTAGGCTCTTTAGATTCGCTGTTACTTATATTTAAGGCAGAAACAATTATTTACAGAGGGTAACCAGCTATAAAGGGTGGGTAATATTTTTAGTAAAATATCTCAACAACCCTTTTGAACTTTACTCTTATCCTTTTATTTTTTGCTTTGGAACTGTTATTTCCTCCTCACTATTTTTGTGATCTTTTTTGTTTCTTTAAACAATACATTTTTGACTCCTCCAAATTGATTTCCACTAACAGGGGTTGTACGGTCTTTTGAACAACATTTTTGTTTTTTTTTTTTTGTGTGATATATAAATTGAGTTCCTAGTAACTATTACTAGGTCCATTATGACCCGTTAGATGGGTGTCATTAATTTGCTAGTTTGAGCCCATTCGTCCCTTGATTTTTAAACACAAAGGGCTGATTAGTTGTTGTTTCCTGCAAAGAAAAGGAAAATGGGTTTTTTTGTGAAATAATTTAGGTGGCCAAGATACCAGACATTTTTCACAAACAAAGCGGCTACGAGGAACAGGAAGTATATGGTGAAATAGTTTGTAGTGGGACAAAAAATAAGAAAAAACTTTCTAATTTGGTGTAAAATGTTGAATTCTATAGACCATCTTTAATAGTAGTATCACTAATCTTTTATGTTTTTAACCAAAACAAAACTATTATAGTAGTAAACACCGAGGTGGTAATTCATTGGTATTAGGAAGCTGCAACTTTTTTTTTTTCTCTAAACAAGAAACTCTAACTTAGAGATATTGACCTTACTCTAAAAATATGTTTGGAAATATAGTTGAAACTTGAAATTCAAAGTTAAACATTATAATATGTGAGAGCTTTACACCGTATTAGTTTGAACTAATATGTTCTAACTTTATTGCCAAACAAATTTGGTTTGCGTTTGCATGTTGAGATGAGTTTCAATTTAAACTACGTAAAGCTTTCATATGTTATAAGGTAAAACAAAAATATACTATAATGTAAAACTTTAATGTATTGCAACACTTATGGTTCATACTCTTTATTTCAACTCACTTTTCAAAGGGCCTTATTGGTTTATACAAAGTATGGTTCTAATCTTATAAATAGTACCAGAGGGGTAATTTTCAAGAGGACAAATGCGTTTTCTTCTCATATACTTATTCATGACTTGGAAATATTTCTCAATGTATGAGGTCCTTATAATCACAATCGAGAGATATTGTGATTGGTCAACTCTCTCCATACATTTTTTTTGCTAAAAAAAAGAACTCAAAGTGTAAAAAGCAAAATCTACTTATTTAGCCCAACTGGATGGATCGTTGTGTTTAGCTACTTTGTCTTGTAGTCAATAAAATTTTCCGCCAGCAGTAGGGTGAAATTTTTTGGCTCGCCACTCCATTCTGATTTTTCTTTATCATCTTATCAACCTTTGTTGTTCCTATTTAAAGCCATCTTTCAATGTTAGCATTACATATATTATAAAAATATGTAAAAATAATGTATCTGTTATGTTATTTAATTATATTTAAAATGGTGTATTTATCTTTTGTTAAAATTATTAAACCTTAAGATATGTAAAATTCAACTTTTAGTACTAAAATAATTAAAAAGGAAAAATATTGTAACTATCAAAATAAAGAAATCAATCTATCAACCAACATAAATTAAATGCCAGATTTGTCATAGTCATATGTTAATCTTAACAGCAAATTTGTCAATAAATTTAACATTTAAAAGATTTAACATTATAAATGGCATTGTATTATAGTAATTTTTTAAACTCAAATGATAAATTTATAATTAATATATCAATTTAGCATGAAATTGAAAATGGTTTTTGGCTTATTTTGTGCGATGCAAAACAGCATTCGCCAAGCCTGTATGGGCTATTGCTAATTTTAACAGCACGACTTTGGAGAAGCCGAAAGGCAAGTGGAAATTATATGATAATGTTCAATGATAATAGGAATTTCACTTAGAATTATACCTTGCAATGATTAGCATAGAAACGCAAGTGAATTATGGAAGGCCACGCTGTTGCACGATTGGCAAGCGCATAGTGGGTGGGCCCGCTGTAAGTATGAATTCTATACGTATTTTACCTGATTTTGAGGAGAGTTTCCATGAGTTATACCGTTTCTATACGAAATTTGTTTAGATGAAGGTTGTGAGCGATAGAGCGTTTGTAAGCATTGGTTTAAACGAAATAGTTTGAATCAATTGATTAAAATCATTTTAGTATGTAAAAGATTTACACTATAGCTTATATTTATCTTAACAGTGTAACATATAAGGGCTTTTATATTGTAACAATCTAAAGTTCTAATTAAAATTGAGAACCCTAAAGGCCCTAAGAGATTTTTCTTGTTTTTGCATGGTTTATTTGAAACATAGCTTGAGTAGCTAGTGGAGAGGAAGAATAAATAACATTATATTTAAACTTTTTATTTATCTATATATATAATACAAAATTATAGGGATGCATTCTCAAATTTAAATTGTTTGATCTAATTACACATCTGTTTTGAGTGTTGGGGATTCAAATTCTTGATCTTTAAGTGTAGTCGGGTGTATTTTTACAGTAAAATTATACCTATAATGAGGCTGTAAACAAAACATTTTGTGGTCATACTAAAATTCTACAGTTAATATAATTAAAAAAAAGGTTAAACTCTTTCATGATTTGAAAAACAATATTATAAACATGAAAAACAAAATACGTACACAAATACGGAATCAAGCAAAGAAAAATAAAAAAGGGAAAAGAAAAACTTTAAAACCAAATATCATATGTGTGAAAAATAAAAACCTTACGCCAAAGTTCGTCATGTACTGTTTTGAAAAATATGTATGATACGTATTATGTTGACATGTTTACAACTTGGAGAACGAATTACGCAAAAGGAAATATCAATTATACAAAGAAAAGAAAAAGGAAGTGGGAACACTGATTGGGAACTTGTGATAAATTTACATAGAACATATGATTTTTTTTCAATGAGGGCGCTCACCCTTGCTAGTCTATATGTAGGTCAGCTATTGCCTGCGAGTCTCCACCACTAGCCAATTACACTTTCAATTTGTCAGAACAGTGAAAATTGACAAAGTTTCTTTTTAAGAAACAATGCTAGCATTTGAATGGATTTAGGATCGGCAGGGTGTTACAAGGAGTTGGTGTTATTGCCTAGTGCCTCGCTAGGAACTTAAACTCTAAGGTCTCTGCTACAATGATAGTAATGTAAAATACTAATAACAACAACAATAATAATCTTACATCGCGATAATAGTACAATGCAGTCTTTTCAAAATAATAATAATAATAATAACTGTGGCAGTGTGGTTGTAGACTTAATTTAACATAAAATTCACAAAACACCTGAATAAAAAGGTATATTAGGATGTTTGAGAGAGTAGTTTAAACTATTAATTTATATTTAAAAATTATAATATGTGAAAATTTATACTATAACTTTTTACTGTAACATACGAAAATTTTATATTATTTACGGTTTAAATCGTTACTTTTCCAAACACATAATAGTGTTACAACTTTCTCACCACAAATTTAACTAAATAAATAAAGAAATAATAGCGGCAACGTCTGTTATTATAACGTGTACAAGAAATACTGTACAGGACTTGTTGAGTATCTTGAATTATCTGAGAATGGTCACATATTGTTTCTCTATAATCTGTTTCTTCATGAAAAAAAAAATGAAAATGAAAAAAACCTGCACCATATTTTTTTTACAAGGAAGACTCAAAACTAAATTATATTCACATCATCACATGTTAATGCAATATTTTCAAAAGAAAACTATTATCCCACTAAGATATTGTACATTTTTTTCAATACAAAACAAAACGGAATAAAGCAAGAGATCTTCCCGAAATAAATCATCTAAAATGAGCTGCAGGCTGCTCAAGCAGTGCTAAAAGACTAAAACATAGCAAGGGGAAGACAGACAAAGTTCCCATCCAACCGAGACGAATTCAGAAGGGGTCTAAATAACTCAAGATATGAGCAATAACATTGTCAATCCTCCTAACCCAGCTAAAAATGAAGGACAAAATTCTCGAACAACTGACACTACTCGTTCCCCAATGAAGTCCATCTCTCAATTAATGCTCTTTTTTGACAATATATCAATAACTTTAAAAGGTATCAATTTGGGTCATATGGCTCAATCCATATGGGTCAAAAAGAAAAAAACAAAAAACAAGAAAAAGGGCAAGTCACGCTTTGAAATAAAGGGAAGAGGAGGCTCAACCCAACAAGCTTAGAGCAAAGGTCGGGTTGACTCGCATTTTTATACATGGATATTAAAAAAAACACTTCTATTGGTCACCTAGGTTTTTTTATGCTAGCCAAAGGACTAGGCCCAGCTTAGCTCGAGTTTTTTATGGAGGTCAGTATCTAGGTTAAATGTATGGATCATAGAACAGCCTGTTTAACCTCCGAAATTGACACCTCTAACCACTACCATGGCATCACCTTTGAAAATTGACTTATCCTCCAATGAACTGCTACTTCCACCGCTAACAAAGTCATCAAAGCCTTCCTCAGAATTGTTGTAAATTCCATCTTGAAAATGGTCGCAAAAGACTCCCTATGAATTGTGGTACCATATTTAGTTATTGTGTAGAGTTACATATATGTATACATAAAGTATGAAGCCGGCATAGGACCAGCCTCAACAATTTTTCTTCTTTTGAAATCCACGTATGTTTATAACAAATCTTGAAAGTGCAAATAACTACAAAAAATTGTTGAATGATTTTCAACTCTCAAACGTGATATTTTTTCAGACAGAGTGTTTTGTTTCGTTTTGTTTTATTGAGATGTGAGTCAATTGATTTTTGAGATAGTGGTTTTTTTTTTTTTTTTTAAGATTGGTAAAACACAACATTTCTGAAAAATACACGTTGGAATAGAACATAGGTTTTTGTTATTTCATCTTATTTTTGCTAATAATAAGAAAAAGAAAAGGGATTATTAATATTGGTAGTCATAGAACTTTGAGCATTAACGTATTTTGGTCCTTAAACTTTTACTATTGATAAATTACTCCTTATATATTTTTTTTTGTTAGTTTTAGTTCTTAATACTAAAATTAAATTTATTAATTTAATATAGAAAAATTGCATCCATAATGCGTAATAACCTAAAATTTCACATGAAGGGTTGCATTAAATGTAAAAATATTTTAATTCTCAATTTTTTTTACAAGAATTCACAATAGGTTTTAACAGTAGTAAATAGAATATTTTGGCCGTAATATGATTATTTTTTTGTAAAATTTTTAATTATCATGCAATCAACACATGATTACTCTCCTTAAATTTCATAAATGCTCAAGGCCAAAACAACTAGAAAATAAAATTTTAAAAAGCAATCTACTAATATTAAAAATTTGGTGACCATAATATTGCAATACTCATAATTTGGTGACAAACAATATTGATTAGGCGTCTTCATAGAATCCGTTAATTCGTTTAATCCAATCTCCTATTGGATTAGATTATGAAAAATATGGATTGATTTTTTATTGAGATTTTCTCAATCAGATATGTACGTATTGGATATAAATTGAGTGTCTCACAATTTGCATAATCTTTGAATCCAAACTATATATAGAATATAAATTACACATACATATGCATATACATATGCACACGCACAAAATACTAGTTATGTGGTATCCCCTTTCAAATTTACCATTTATGTAATGAAATTTAGAACATACCATTTTAAAAATAAAAAAGACAGAATTAACCTTAAATCTATCATTATTGGCCTCCAGTCTACAACTTATGAACTCAAGTTTATCTAACTCAAGTCATCAAGAACAAAGCTCCTTTCACTCCCTTGCATTCAATACCAACAGACACACACAAAAAACTAAAATAAACACATAAATAAATTTCTCTTCATTTCCATTTCACTTCAGCCAAACCACACAGCTCAAGACAACGACGATGGCGAACAATAAGATCTGAAAAAGTCTTTGCCGTCTACCTCCGCAAAAAACAACAATTTTTATCTCTTCAAAAGCGCCCAACCCCCTATTCCGCCTATGGCGCTCTCAACGACCGCCTCCACCTCTTCAACGATTTTATCGACCTCTGCTCCAGCAAATTTGAGGAAGATGACCTGACTCCTCTCTCTCCCTCTCCTCTCACAGCAACTCTATCTCTTCTCCTTCTCCGTTTCTTCTTTCTTCCATTGCCGAAACCAGCGCAATCCCCCAACAAACGACGTTGTTGGTTATCCTCTCATTGTCATCCTCTTCATTAGAGGTCCTTGTCATGCCGATTTAATACAAAAGTGTCAATCCATGGGGGGTCGAGAATGCACTACACGAGGGCGCTTGTGGAAAGACAATCAGCATCAACGACATTAGAACTGACAGTGAGAAACTCTTTGCAACCAGATCCAACCTTCATCCTCCGCCCAATGCCGATCTTGGCCTTTGTCCCATGCCAATCTCTTCCCGACTCGGATCTTCAGAGGTTTCAATTAGCTCCATTAATGGTTGATGGAGTCTTGCAATATGCATATTTTTTATAGTATAAAAATGACGTAGATCAAAGCTTCAGGAGAAAAGTGGTAGAATGCATTGTGATCGTTAAAATGTGGTGTTGGATCTATTCACCCCAAGAAGACCTAAAAGACTTCCAAGCACTCAAACTCACTAGCAACAAGCAAGGAGGCGAGCATCCTTCATAATGCTTCTGCTAGTACAATAAGAAACTCCCTCTGGAATCTCGCCTAACTCATTGAAAGAGTATACAAGGTGCATGGAAAGTATGATTAGAACGAATTTTTTGGTTAAAGAACAGTGTAAAGCTCTTACATGATACGGTAAAAAGCAAAACGTTGCTATAGTATAAAACTCTCATATACTACAGTATTTTGAACTAAAAAATTAACTCTAACCATACATGTTAAACACCCTAGGTTATTATTCTTTTTTGCATATTATAACGGTCATATTGTATTTTTTATACCATGTTGTTTGCATGCCACATAAAAGACAATATTAAATCGTGCGAATTTCCGTTAAAAGACTAACAAAAGGGGAATTTTTGTTGTTATTTCAAATTTATGGTATATAAAATGATTCGGATGATTATTGAGTTGCATATGTAAAATGTTTGGAAGGAATTTTTAAAGTTTATTATAATTTAATGACTACAAATTGAAGAGGTATGCCACCCACTAATGTCATTGTTTGATCCATAATTAAATGAATGACCAAGCACTTGCAACAGTTTTATTACATTATCTCTACGAAGAAGTAAGGTATGAATTACACACAAAATGCCCATAAACCAATAATCACAGGCCGCTTTCCGTTCTCTATTACAAATATATGCAACTTGCCATATGCTACGTTGACATAAAAATGAAACATATCCTAACACAGTAGTAGGAGTGGCACTTTAAGAAGTCCCTTTGAAAACATCAGTTTCGAACCGGTTTTACTATAATATTGTTTTAATTATTGTAGTGTTTTAAGTTAACGCCCTTATTCAAGGAGTTCTGTATATGTATATTATTTTAAAGAAAATATATTATCTCTGGAGACTGAATTCAGAGCTCAATATATAAAAAATAACTCACAAATCCACTAAATTCTAATTGAGCTGACCCCAATTGGTAAAAGTTCTGTACCCTAATTAACTGCAAGCTTAAACCACGAATTATAAGTAAAGGTTTAATGACACTACTAACCACTTCTAACAATCTCTCTAACCTGAAAAAAGTTGATTATGAGAGATTTAATCTAATCAAGTATTTACAGAAGACTAACCGTAAAAGCTCTTCAATCTGAATTTCCTAACAAGTACTAATCCGATTATCATCATATTTTCCTGGCATATTTGGCCAATGCAGAGGCAAATAACCTTATTTTTACATGGTATGTAAAAAGAAATCCTAACACGTGTGTTGAATATTATTAATCGACCTACTCACCAAGACATGACTTCCATTGTGAAGTATTTTTTAAGTATAATTTATTACCAATCCATGTAATGTTTTAACTTCTTTTTTTTTTTTTTTTTGCTGAATTTAAATTTTTATGCTTTTTTAAAAATTTTCTCTCTTAAAGGATAATAGCACCGAAATCACAAAAAGTGCAGTCGGCCAAATTCTTTGGTTTGCCTTGCAATTAGGGAGTTATGGGGGGCGGTTTTCGGTGCGTGACGTCTGCTTTTGCCGAATTTTCTAAATTTAGGTGCACTCTTTGATTTTTATTTTTTTGGATTATAGTTGGTAACGCAATTTGAACTAATAAGTTGGAAACAAAACAGTACTAAGAGTTTTAGTTACATGATAGTAGTATTTTATTTTACACTATAACATAAAAAACTTTACACCGTAATAATTAAAATTAATAAATATATCAATACTGTCAAACAAAACATTAATCTTTTTACTTTTTGATCATACTGATACTAGAAAAGGAGCAAAGTGGTGAAACTGAACAAGATTAGCTTTTTCGTTTTTCAGTAAAGCGTTATATATATCACGGACCCATATTAGTACCACTCTGCAAAAGGAGCAAAGTGGTGAAACTGAACAAGATTAGCATTTTCGTTTTTCAGTACAGTGTTATATATACCACGGACCCATATTAGTACCACTCTGTAATCTGTTGTGCGTAACTTAAAGTGTTGCTAATAGATCATCTGTGGACACAGCTTGCTAAAAGTCAAACGATGGTGGGTTCTTTTCACCCAAAAGGGAAGTGTTTTACAAAAGTTTTAAACTAAAAAATGATTTTATACTATAAAAACTAAAAAATAAATTTATAGTATAACATTTAAGCGCTTTTATATTATAGTATAAAAGACTTTTACATTGTGAATGGTTTAATCTCATGAGACTCAACGATTTAATCAAAAGATAAGGTTATAGTATATATAAATATAAAGACAGAAAAAAGTTGCAGAAAGGTCATCTAATTTTCTCTTTTCCCAAAGATGTCAAACGACCCAAAACAAATGTACAGGCTTTTTTTTAGATTTTGGGCTTCAGCTAACTGAACCTAAAGGCATATGGTCAAAACGTAGTCTTAAAATTCGGCCCAAGCTAAGAAAGCTGAAAGAAACACATCACTTCATTGGGCCACATGTAGACCGCAAAACAAACATGACGAGGAAACTGATACCATCGTGAAACTTTTTGAAGTAAACAACAGTTTTAAAAATATTTATAATAAGCAGCAAATTTATAAAATAAATAATTTATTTATTATGTAAATAAGAATAATTCATATTATAAATAAGAAGGTAAATAAATTATTTATACCTTAAATCTATTTATTGTATAAATAAGAAATGTAAATAAAAGGAAAAATAAATTATTCAAACCATAAAATTATTATTTGATACAAATATTTCAAAACTTGTTATTTATTATAATTAGTTTTGAAAAAGTGATATTTAATAGATTTTTTGTTTTGTTTTGTTTTGTTTTTTTTTGGTTTTTCGAGTGCTATTAAATTCATTTTCTTAAGCTCTGACTCAAGGGTAAAGATTAAAAAATTAACGGCAATGTCTCGCTTTGTTCTTTGCTGACTCCTCGTGCTTTGACTTGATTTGCCTTTGAACCGGTGGTTAAGAGAGCATCACTACTCCACTTTGAGATATGCTTTTAAGGATTATCTTAATAATCTAATAAAATTGCAAACAATTACTTGTTTGAACCATTTCAATTTATTTGGCGATAGAAAAACACAACAATCAGAGATTGCATTTGGCAGAAAATGCTACCCACAAACACTCATTATATCTCTTCATTTTATACGTGTGGTCCTCGGCTTAAATTTGGAAGCTTTTTCCTAAGTTTATGATTAAAAAGAGAAAAACAAACGGGGGAAAAAAAAAAAGACAGAGACCGACGGGAGCTTTTGCTCTATTTTTCTTTAACAAATGATTAGACTCTCGGAAAGTGATGTTGTCCACAACGCAAAGACAGATATGGGCATTTAATAGCATTTGCCATTTGTTGCTATTGCTAACAGTAGCTAATGCGACTGCTATTGTTGCACCATTCCACCTGCGTGATGACTTATACACTTAATCAAGTGGGTTCATGTGGAGTTTCAGGCATGCATGGCCTGATAAACTGCCGGTTAGAACCGTCCCATTTGGGACGGCTCAGTACGAGGCACCATTTGCCCTGCGCCATTGACATCCATATTGATAATTGATACTACTAAATTTATTTTTATTTTTAGGAAAAATGTTTATATTCGATTATTAATTTCTAAAAAGTATTTCTCTAATCCATCCAATATTTTGATCGTCGTTTTTCTAAAAATGGTATTTCTCTAGTTTACCTAATATTTCAACATAAATTAGGTGGTACATTACTTTTCCACCACCATTATTGTATTCCATCATTTTTTCTTTTCTGATTCATACTATTTTTCATAGCCCAAAAAAAACTAAAATTTCCTTTATTAATATATATTTGTCTAACTTTAACCCAAAATACTAATGTTTAATTATTTTTATATTTGTTAGAAGTGTTGTATTTCAAACGTAAAATTGATAAACAACAGGGCAAAGGCGTTATTTCCGAAATTGATCCAATATTTCGGCTATTTTAAATGGATTTGCAAATTCAATCTGTATGCGGCCCAAAAACCCCATTAGCAAGTCCAAAAAGTTTAAATATTTAAATGATTCTTGTATTTCTGTTTTATTATTAATTGTTGAACACATAATTGCGGAGGCCTCTCCATTTGGCTCTCTCCTCAATTATTCGCCTAAAACATGATAAAATAAAATAAATCCCTCAAATTCTGTGATTTATGTTCATATGTCACGGCATTTTCTTTCTTTTTAAGCATTATGATATGATACTTGACTTTTAACCAACGGATATGCCAGACAGCAAGCAGCATCATTGTAAAGCTAAAGGCCTTATTCCGGCCAAAGTTAACAAAAAAGCCCTTGGCATAAAGAAGCCACAATTTTGCTAACTTTTTTCGCATGCCATTGAACAGAAAACCATGCATCATCATCTTCTTTAGGGGACTGAATGTGAGCAGAGATGAGGCACATGAGTATGGCACCAAACTTACCAATTTCATCACTTTTTTCTGTCACGTGTTTTTACCAAACGCGCATTTAAAGGAATAGAATAATATCTTTTCGGTGTAATATCATGTTTTCTTATTCTTTATTTTTCTTATCAATGGCAACGGTGACAAGAAATTGATCTCGTTTTAATTTGTCTTTTGGGTCATTTATGATAGGATCTCGTATGAGTAGTGTATATTTTTGACTGTTGAATTTGATTAAAATCAAATCAAAATAAAAAAGTGTTCAGAACATATCTAGTTTTTGATACATCTGCTTGTTGAAAAATAAGGACCTACTAGTGGTTTTTTTAAAAAAAAACCTTACATGGGCTTATTTTGATATTAGCAAAGAGCACCGCTCGTGGGCAATGAAACTCATATAATATATATATATATATATATATATATATATATATATATATATGTTTTATTAGGTGATAGTTTGAATGCAATGTCACGTCAAATGAGCTATAATGGTTTATTGGTAATACCCATATTTCTTTTGCGGTTGAGAAAATGAGATTTGAGAAACGCATTTATTGGCTAATGGGGTACAACTATTCAGGGTTTTGACAATAAGAAGCTAACTAAGCTCTACGTGGTGTTACATTTCTATGATCCACTTCTCTCCTGTGAAAGCGATGGCCGCCCAATAAATACACAATTTTTGTAATTTGTTTAGCCACCGATCAACCCTTCAAGAATTTTAGGACATTTTCTATGGTTTCGAATATTTTAATGTTTTATATTTTAAGAATTTTGGGATATTTTTTTATTTTATTTATTTGTTTGCGGTATGAATTATATGCATTGGAGTTTTATGTTTGTAGTTGCAAATGATCCAGGAAAAACATTAAAAAGATAGTCTTACGGCATGATTAAAATTAAAAAAATATATATTATTAATTTATTAAAAAATATATTTTACTAAAAATTATACATTCTCTTTATTTATGTAGAAGGATATTTGTAAATTTCAAGAGATGTGTAAGGATCCTGTTGGAACCACTTATATTCCTTTTCCAATTCTTTAATTTAGTAAATAAAAGAATATAATTTGAATTCCTTGTAACTTAAATTCCGAGACTAAGCAATTTGTCGAAGTTATAGGATCTAAAAATGTGCAAGTTAAGGCTTAATAAGTATTTTGATATATCCCCTAAAAAATAAATATTTAAATATATTTATGAAATTTAGTTTCTAGAAACTTAATTCTTATTTTCTATTTAATTTAAATTTATATTTTATAAGTAAACTTGCCCCTTTTGTATAACAATTCCGAGTCTTAAGTTTCTAAATTCAAGCTATTTTCTATTCTTGTTTGCAAAACCAGCAAAGAGCTTTTCTTTTCTTCCGGCAAGCTCACACACAAATAATATGAAGATATTAAACGTGGATTTATATATACATTACTTAACATCAGGCTTTGAATTCGGTTCTCCAAATATTTTAAAACAAAGCCGTTTAGTATTGTATTCAAAATAGATGAAAATATTTTTGTTTTGAAAAATGAGAATTTTTTAAAAATTATATTGAAAGTATTTTTAAAATTTTTATCTAAAAAATATGTGAAAATATTTTAAAAAATCTCGAGAACAAAAACAAACCGACAAATATTTAAAAGTATTGAAACTTCAGCGTTGTTCAAGTAGACCATTGACCGTAATGGTTCCAAATTATAGAACAAGTCTTCCTACCTTTTGTTGTTGCTTCCATTTTCTTCCTTTTCAGAGTTAGCTATTAAATATCATTAATTACCTTATCCTTTATTATTTTTTCTCAATATCAACTTGATAGTATTAAATGTGAACACAGAATAGAAATAGCAATCGTCTGATGACTCATGCACAATGTTTTGTAATTTGTATCAATATACGTGTTCCCTGTTGGACCGTGACATTGACGATAGAAGAAACCATCATTTAAAAAATAAAAAAATAAACCAGCATTTAACATATGTAGATGGTAGCCACAACGAATTGGCCGATGCTTCTTGTAGACCCAAGTCCAAGGTCGACCACCCACTAAACCCAATTTCCGAAATCAAAGGAAACCTCATTAGTCATATTATATATATATATATATTAGCTCTAATGATACAAACATTTTTGCCGTGCCAATTTATTTTAATTATGATATTAACTTTTTACTAGTTTAATATATAACGTATTACTTTTAACAAGGTTAATTTTACGGTTAAAATGATAAAATCTATGGATGGTATAAAATCTAAATATTTTTTGTTCCATAAAATTTGTCAAAAATAAACAACCCCAAAAGAATGAAATAAATAGACAACAACAGTGATGCATGATTTTTACATTGCAGCAATATAAAACTTTACATTGTTTTAGTAAACCAATTCTTAAAACATACTTAATTATTAAGGGCCTGTTTGGGAAAGCTTGTGCTTTACTTTTAAGCAGAAGATAAACATAAGCTAAAACTTTTTTATTAATGTCTAGATAGTACATGGAAAAATGTTTTTGATTTCTAAAGAGTTTTTGGACATGTTTGATTAAATAATTCAAAAACTCTTATTAATATAAAAAGTATGTAATTTAAGTATATAGATAAAATTTTTATTTATTATTCTTCAATATAAAATAAAAAATATAAATAAAAAAGCTTTTATAAGTGCTTTTTTTATAAATATTTTTAGCCAGATTTATTCAATAAATGAGTACAAAAACCATAAATATTATTTTATAAATTACTTAAATAAGCTTATGAGTAGCTTTTGAATAGAATAAATCAAATATAAATTAAAATAAGTGATTTTAAACGGGCTCTGAATTAACTTTTTAACCTCTGTATAGTTAATTCGCAGATTAAAAAAAAATTCTCCCGTAGTTAAAAAAAAAAAGTTTACCCTGTCATAGAATTTGTCAAAAAAAGAGAATAAAAAACTAGTCCCAGCCCAAATGGACGAAATAAATAAACGACAACAATAATACACGGTTTTTTAAAAGAAAAGAGGTGGGGCCCAATGTCGTCGTCGGAGTAACAATGTCCCTTTTAACGACGACGAGTTACTGAGGCCAAGGACGCGCCTGCCTCGTTGAGAATCTTCCTCGCATCGCTCAAATTCGGCGACTATTTGAATTTCAAACTCGGCGTCCTTTACAAGTGTCCGATTTCACAGACGTTAAAAACCACGCGTCAAGTCAAAGTCTATCTCACGAGCCTTAGCTCCCAGATTAACGTCATTTATGTCAAATCACGACGTCTTTTGTTATTCTTTTTTAACCAAAGCGCACTTCGGGACGTGTGGGCCAGTCTGATTTCAAAAATCCAATTACAACCTGCCAAGTAACCATCCAAAGAGTGGTTACGCGCTTCGTGTGAAACCCTGTCCCAGCTGTAACTCCGCGCGTGCCTTAAAATGCTAACCCAATGTTCGCCGCCTTTCCCATTTCTCTGCAACTCTCTCTCTCACACACGCTCTTCTTTTCTCTCTCTAACTCTCTCTCTATTTCTCGTTCTTCCGTTTAGATCTGAATACGGCGAAGACGGATGTCGTCGGCCAGCGGGACGTCATCGTATTGGTGCTACAGGTGCACGAGGTTCGTCCGGGTCTGGGTCCAGGACAACGTTACGTGCCCCCACTGCGACACCGGATTCCTCGAAGAGATCGAGTCCGAGTCAACCCCTCCGTCGTTCAATCACAGCCATCCATTCGCATCTCCTCAATCGCACGGCCGGGACTCCTACCAGTTCCCGGCTTCGACTTCTCGCCGGACCCGCCGGGGCTCCACCCGCCGTTCGGCCTTTAATCCCGTTATAGTTCTCCGTGGCACGGCCGAGGAATCCGCCGGAGGAGGCGACGGTGAGAGGAGCAACAGCTTCGAGTTGTTCTACGACGATGGAACCGGCGCCGGTCTCCGTCCTCTCCCGGCGAGTATTTCGGAGTTTTTGCTTGGATCGGGCATGGACAGGTTGCTGGAGCAGCTGGCGCAGATCGAGGTGGCCGGGTTCGGGAAACCGGAGAATCCGCCGGCGTCGAAGTTGGCGATTGAGTCGATGCCGACGATCGAGATCTCCGAAAGCCACGTGAGCTCGGAATCGCACTGCGCTGTCTGCAAGGAGGCATTCGAGCTCGGGTCGGAGGCCCGAGAGATGCCGTGCAAGCACATATACCACTCCGACTGTATTCTCCCATGGCTGTCGCTTCGGAATTCGTGCCCTGTCTGCCGACACGAGCTGCCGACGGAGCAAGGACCTGAGAGTACGGAGCACTCGATTGGGGCCGGTGACGAGGAGACCGTGGGGTTGACCATCTGGAGGCTGCCAGGAGGCGGGTTCGCCGTGGGGAGATTCTTCTCAGGGAGAAGATCCGGCGGCGAGAGGGAAGTGCCGGTGGTGTACACGGAGATGGACGGTGGGGTCCACTCTAGCGGGGCTCCGAGGAGGGTTTCGTGGGTGTCGAGAAGAAGCAGCGGACGGGAGAGCCGTGGAATCGGGAGGGTTTTTCGTAATATGATGTCGTTATTGGGAAGGATTAGGTCAAATTCTAGTTCTAGTTCTAATTCGAATTCGAATTCGAATTCTTCTTCTTCGTCGTCGACGAGGTCCAATTCAGAATCGGGTTCTTTTAGTCGGAGCCGGAGTCTGTCGAGCTCGGTCTTTGGCCGGAGGCGAAGCAGCAGAGCTTGGGTGTTGGATGATCGGAGTGGGAATGAACGATGGTGATTTTGCGAAAAAACAAAAACCGGGGACTAAGAGAAAATTTTGTTGATTGTTTAATTTTAATTTTAATTTTAATTTTTTTTTTGTTTTTGTTTATCCCGAATGCGGGATAAATGGGGAATGGTCATCCAAGACAGATGTCAAGTTTTAATTAATGTACGTAGAAATTATGTACAGTTTGTTTTACTTTGGATTTTCAGTTGTTAGATTGCTTCCACAGAAAAATGTTCATGAATGTCAACGAAGCTAAGAAAATAGACGTGCCTTGTTCAGACGTTTAAAGCCAAGGAGTGAAAAAAGGTCTTTTGGTTAATTGAATCAAATTCCTAAAATGGTTGTGTTGATGCTTTGTCTTGTGAATTGTTGGCATGTCATTGCGACCATTGACTCGTTTTTTTTGGTTCGGTGGTATAAAATGACCGCAAAATCTCATCAAAGATTCGGGGTCCTGAACGTGCGTATATTTTGTTATAAGAGTACATATTTTTTCAGGTCTTTGTAAGAGTTACTCTAAAAAAAACCCCAACAAAAACACCCTATTCTGAATTTTTTTAAATATGTGTATTTATTTTTTCCTTAAGCTTGTGCTTCTTATTCCAAAGTTTCGAATACATGGAGGTTACCGAACAACTGTGAACCGAGGCAGGGAGATCTTTGCTATAATTTGATTAGATTTTATTTTAGCAAAATATTATTATAGTATAAAGCTTTTGCATATAAATTTAAAATAGGGGTGTTCTTCGGTTGGTAACCATCGGTTTTGGTCGGTTCGGTTACCAAACTACAACTGTCGGTTTTTAGAATTCAAAAACCGAAACCGCACCACATACCAAGAAGATTCGGTCGGTTAACAGACCGTTCATGGTCGGTTTATTATCGGTTCGGTTTAGTTTTCAGCAGATGATAATCTAATGGTATACAAGAAGCATGCTATCATATTTTATTTTATTTTTTCGAAAAAGAATTACTAAAATAAGACAATGTCTTATGCATTGTTTAGGTTCTTTTGGAAATGGTGCTAAAAAAAATACTATAATGGCAATTGACATTTACAATTTGTCATAGCATTTATGTTAAAATCATTAAAAATCTTTGAGAATGATATATATATATTATATTTATTTAAGTTTTTTAAATTGTTTTCAATTTTCATGAGATCAACAAACTTTACTTTAAATATAAAAGAGAAACACCTAATAACCTTTTGAGAAAAGCATAAGCAAATTAAGCATAATGAGTCACATAGACTAAATTTTCAAACCGAACTGACATAATGAGTCACCTAACCAAACCGAATCAAAATTTTTTGAACCAAACCGAAATTTTTAAACCGAAACCAAACCGTCAAGTAGTGTACGGTTCGGTTAACCGAACCAAACTTGTTCAGTTTCCACGAAACCGATTTTTTCAGTATTTTATCAGGCAGTTATTTAAACGGTTTCAGTTTTTTGATTTTCGTGTACAGTCTTAATTTAAAATGTTAAAATATTAGTTATAATTGAAGTTTTAAACAACCTATTAAATTAGCGAGAAAATTCACAAAGTATAAGACGAGTTAAAGGTACAATTTTAGAGGGTGTTTGGCGTGAGTGGTTCTCACCACAATCTCAGTTATGAACAGTAAAAAGTTCTCACATGCTACAGTAACAATAAAAAAATTTACTGTCGTAAAAAGTTCTCATATGCTACAATAAAATGGTTCCTATCTCTAGTTTTAATCACTCTTTTAAACACTTACTTAGAAGGTTGAACTGCAAATTTTACCAACAAAATCAAAAGGAAAATAAAAAAAATTCACGTGCTATGGTTGTCTATTCTCGGTTTATGTGGCACCTCCTTTACGCGAAGACTCTGAATCAGCTCTGAAGTGATTGAAAGCATATAAGTGATTTTATTCTTGAGACCTGGTCTGCCCTATCAGTTTACACATTTGCAAAAGCTTGTGGGTTCAACTTCGGACAATTTGCACCAGTAGTTACTGGCACAACTCAAATAATTATAAGCTAGTTTATTAGATTAGATGCCTGCAATTTCAACCTCCACCCCTCGCCAATTCAGACCGGCCAAAATGATTGCCGATCTGATTGCTGCCTTGTTGTCTCCAAAGCAACAAACTTTAGCATGTGCTTGGTCCACATTGGTGGAGTTCCTTTTTTTTAATTTTTTTTTCTTTTTTCCTTTGTCTATGGAGGAGACTACGCTATTTGGATCGATCAAATGGACACCCACATCAAGAGCTATGTCCTCTGAGATTTGTAGTTTAACGTACAAGGGATTGAAGACTACTTTCCACTTTTCTACTTTTGAAGAGAACAGGACATGCCTAGAGTTGAACACACTAGTACTATATTTTGCAGTCGAATGGTCTTTGCGTTTCTAAGTTTTGTTTTTCCATTATTATTAATATTATTTATATGGTAATTTATCTTGTAGGCATTGGAAAAAAATGACATATCGGTAGATATCTATTTTTTATTTATCAGATTTGCAGAAAAAAACGACCTTAATGGGATTAAACGGTTTGAAAAATGAGTAACCGGTCGAAGTAGGAGTTTTCATCGAGGAAAAATCTTGTTTATGTTTATTGTATCTACTAGACCGCTAAAATATCAAATGATATAATTGCCTAAATATTGATAACATTGGATAATCACACTTACTAAGAAAAGTTTGATTGGTGCTGGTTGCTCCCAATAATTGATCTGCTGACTTCGTCAATTGTCAATAAATTGGGAGTCAAGCAGCACCTAAGCATATGCCGAGTACCAAGTTTCAGGATCTCTCTTATTTTCTCCCTCTTAAATTTACTTCGTGGCCAGTTTTCAGTGGAGATGGAAAATCGAAAAGAATCCTGAAATTAAGACGAGGAAACTGAGAAAAAGCCTGATCATTTTCCAACCTTTGTAGTTTTGCTGAGAGAAACCAGCCTTCCTTCTATCTAAACCAGGTCATATTATCTAGGAAAAAAAATCACTTTAATGTTTGTATTTTTTTTAAAAAAATCACTTTTTTGCACGGTGTTTAAGTATATAACAAACATATATTAAAAGTCCTTTTTATAATATGAAATGTCATTTTTACTTTTCTAATTACTTAATCAAAAATCAAAAGTTTTAAAATTATGTTATGAAATTATTTATAAAAAATTACTTGAAACTTAAATCAGCTAGGCCCTTCCCCCATTGTCGACCCTCCATCCTCGGTGTTCAGTCACTGTTGTCCAGTTAAATATACGGTATTACACCCAAAAAGGTCCCAAGTCCAGTTAATTAGCTGTCACGCTTGTAATTTTCTGAGATCACAGTGAAATCCTCCGACCCCAAAAACCTTAAAAGGTGTTCAGGAAGATAGTTAAGATTAAAAGTTTATATTTTAGCATATTTTTACTTTATATTGTAAATGTGAAAGTTTTATACTGTTTGAAGTAAAACTAAGATTATCAAATACCCTATTAATAGATATAGCGCTCAAATGATTTTCTGTTCAAGAGAACCTTTATTGCATGGTGAGGTTGAATCCAGTTTAATCTTTCTGGTAAAATTTTGCCATCAATAAAAATGTGATATTCTTTAAGGTTACCTTTTAAAATTACTAAAAGGGTGTTTGGTTGTTGGATAGAACCAATTGGTTCTATCTCATAAACAGTAAAAAATAACTATATGTTATAGTAAAAAAATTACTACAATATAATACTTTAAGATATATATTTTAAACAAAAATAGCTCCAATAAAAGAGAGATTGTCAAAGTAATTTATTTTTTAAAAAACACATCCTATTATTTATGGGTGGTCAAATTACACGACGACGTGATAGGCAGTTAACCAGGAAAGGGCAGGTGGAACTCTGGTTTTTCTCCTTTTTTTTTTTTTTTTTTTTCTTCCGTCTTTTATTGGGGCGTACAACTGCAGAATCAATCTACACGGCATGGGATTCTAATTATTTTGGAAAGTAATTAACATTGAGGTTAAGACGTCAGATTTCTAGTGCACGTAATGACCGCCCAGCTCATATTGCCTTTTTGGGATATAGAGGCAGTGCATGACAGTTGACACCTTTGGGAGCCGGTGGAAAATAAAAGCAAGTTTGCATTATTATCATTCGGAATAGAATTTGGCATCTCCTATGACATGGCCGCCTGAGCATCAGCAAAGCATTTTATGTTGTCATCATATGAATCAGGAACATTTTTTATTATTGTGCTTTTCAATTAAGGTGCTTGCGAAAGAGTTAGAAAATATAAATTTGAACTTTTATTATGTGTTTAAAATATTAGTTAGAATTAATTGATTCTAATTAACTATATAGCTTAATACTTTTAATAGCTATCGTAAAAAAATAGGTAAATTGCTTTAATAGTTTTTAATTTTTTTATAAAAGTAAACATTTGATCTCTAGTTTATTTTTGATTTATTAGTCTTTAATATTTGATTTTAGTTGTCGAGGTACCAATTTAACAATTTAATAGTTAATTTTGGATAAAAAAGATGACAAATTGGTCCTCAAAAGCAAAAGGTGACAAACTGGTCCTTAAATTTATAAAAAAAATGATAAATTGGTCTCTAAAATTAACAGTTAAGCCATAAAATTAATCATTCAGCAACTAAAATGAAAAGCTGGGGGCTGATAAATAAAAATAAAAATAAAATGATGGAGACCAAAATCACACATTTGTGAAAGGTTGGGTACTAATGTGGTAATTTAGTCTAAAAAAAGAAAAGTTGCTACAAAGTAAAGCTGTTCGCATATTACAATTCTTAAAATTTAAATTTTTAGTTTTAACCAACTTATCAAATGGCCTATTAATGTTATAGCATGTGAAAATTTTATATTGTTCACAATTAAAACTATTTATTTATAACTTTTCTTCTAGACACTGTAAATATAGAACAAAAATATTACAATATACATCCGGCCTCTTATGGGTGTGGTCTAACATCATGGCAAAGATTTTTACAAGGACAGAGCGTTTGGTTTGAGGGTTAGGGGAGACATTTATGGCTTGTGGGGGTGTGGTGGGTGTTGGGGAGTGGGGGTCACCATGCGGGTTGGGCGGCATTTTTGAGGGTTGACGAGGGCAGTGTGGCGTTTAGATCTAGGAGAGAAACTCCTCTTCGCTTCATGGGATGGAGGCTTTGTTCTAGCCTTAGCGGGGAGTTGGTGCCACGGTCGTGACAATTTTTCTTGTCGGCGTAGGTGGACATTGGCAGAGATTCGTTCAAGATCTCTTCCAAACTTCCAGCACATTCACGTAGTCCATGGCTTCGCTCGACAATGAGCGATTCATCACCGTTACCCTTGTGGTTGTATCTTAGGTGCACCCATGTGTTTTATTTTTGTGTCAGTCAAATAAAATTGGCCATGTTTTCACCATTTAGGGGTACTTTGGTTCCTATATTTCAGTTGTTTATTATTGTAATAACAAAGGTAGTCACCCCACCTTTTGCGTAGCCTTTTTGGCTAATCCGTAAATGGTACTCGGTGGTGCCTCTTGATCTTATTTTATCGGAGTTATCTACATTCTATAGTGGTATATTTGAAAGAGTCATGGTTGTGCTTGATTAATTGTGTGCTTTTTTGGTTTTCTTATCTTGGAATTGAGTACACCTATTACCTTTTGAGCGTTTTCATTCGAACCTACTAGTGGTTTTGATTTATGATCAGGGTTGTATCGCTATATGCATTGTGGTTTTTGCGTCTAAATTAGTGCGTGTACGTCTCTAATTTTAATGCAATTACCGTTTCTAAAAAAACTAATATTTTATTGGTCAAAATTGAACATCAGGACAGTGTTAGAAAAAATAATGGGAGGGGTAAACATATAATTTTGAATTTTAAAGAGGAAGAAATTATAAATTTCTGTAAAACATACAAATAAAATTATAAGAAAAAAAATACTCTCATCTAAAGGTCGCTCCGCCTATGTCAAATGTTAGAAATATGAGTTCTAAACCCTTTGAGCAATAGAAAAAGGATATGAAGAAGCAATTTCGTAAGTTAGTATATGTATATAAAACATTAATATGAGTTCTAACCCTTTGGCTAATATAAAAAGGAAATGAAGAAGCAATTTCTTAAGTCAATATATTTATATATATTGTATGGTTACTATAAATTATTTGCAGATGACAGTTAGCAGCAAATAAGTAGATTTTTTTTTCTTTTTAATTTAGGGACGAGGAGATTTGAACCCTTTACTTTAGGTGAAATCAGATATGGATTTATTCTTAAACTATGCCTGCAACAAAAAAGAAGTTTTTTAAGCGTATACATAAAAATAAAGATTAATTACAAAATTTTTCCTTAATTATAACCCTTATAACATCGTGCGCTTTGAATTTTAAAACGTAACACGCGTCTCTTGAACTATGAAATATTAAAAAAAAATTCATTTTGTTAGAACTTTTAACAAATCTTAGTACATATTTAAAATTTGGTACGTAATAGAAGAGTATTTTGATAAGTTTATCATATTTGAAGCTAATTTGAATTTAAAAAGTTGATATAATAAAATTTTTAATTGTTAAAAATATAAACTAAAAAAACCTTAAATTTTTTTTAAAACAAATAATATCTTCTTTTATTTTTACGTAACTCCATCAAGATAAACTAACAGTTTAACGGTTCAACAAACTGCTCAATAAACACATTATTTGTATAAAATATTGTGTCAAGTATTTTCAAAATCATAATTTAAAAAGTTTTCTTATGAACATTTTATAGAAGGAGGGAGAAAATGTTATGTTTTGAGTTAATGAAAACAAATATTACCTGTTAAAGTTCAAGATAGTGTTACAAAAACTATAATTAGGTGGAAATTTTTGTCATTCATCTTAAAAACAAATCACGTCACCGGCACCTTTCCTTTAGTTAGACTATTTTTTTATTTGGTAGGGGAAAGGTTTTTATGCAGAAAATGAAAAAACCCCCGATATGTTAAAAAAAAAAAAAAAAAACCCGATGGTTAGTACGTCCCTAATAATGTGCGTGATCGTCAAGTTTTTATTAAAATGAATTAGTTTTTTTTTTCCGAATAAAAATTTTGAAAAAAATTCACTTTGAATTTTCTTCTTACTTATTTGACAAAGATTATTCACTTTGAATTCGTGGAAGGCATTGAATAAAAGCGAGACACGTGTCATTCCAGAGCCCTCTGGCCCTGCCGAGCATACCAAACTAATTATTAATTTATCATTTCAGATCACTACTTTTAGAAATCGTGATAAATTTTGTGAATAGTAAACCAAAATAAAAACAAAAACAAAAACTGCTTAATGACAAGAAGAGCGTTGGGTGGTGAGATAACATCATAATAATTACATCAGAAACATCTCAGGCCTTCGATTGGATCTCCACTTCTTCTTTCTTCGCTCTTCCACTTCCACATTTTCAGACATCTTCCTTTGTTTCTCAGCAATTTTCTCAGCACCTGTGAGTATTTTCCTTGCATTTTACTCCCAGTTTGTTTGTTTCCCGAGAAAATCAGAATCCCTTTGGAAAATATGTCATGTCAGCATTTTAAGACCTCTTTAGTTCTGTTGTTGTTTTGCTTACTGAACAATGCTTCGTTCCTTTTGGGCTGAATTTCGCTCGTGTTTCTGTTTCATCTTATTTTATGTTATTTTTCATAGAATTTATGCATATTTAGATCTTGCTTTTGCCGACAAAATTCCGCATGTTGAATAGTCAAAAAAAAAGTTTGCTGAATTTTTAAAATTGATTAGAGAAGCGAAGTGTTGTTAATTTAATCAATCAAAACACCCTGGCTGTGACCATATATTTATAAAGATTAAAGAAATATATAATGTGTATGTTTGTTTGTATTTGGTAATAGGATGTAATTTCATATATGCATCTGTGTGTATATATTTTATACATAAGATTTGAGTGGAACTCAGCGGGCAATATTAAAATCTGCCGGTGGTGTGCATATGACTACTTTACAAACAATATAATGTCAAAATTGCTTGGTCAGATGGTTTTTTTCAAAAAACAATTAAGTGGGATTCATGCCTCTCTCTTACTCTGTGAATTATATTTTTATAATATTCATAGGTAGGTCCGATCTATTTCTAGGAAAGTGCATCCTTATTCTAATTGGTGATACAGTTAGGAAAAAAGTAAATGTAAATACTGTCAAATCACTTGCTAATTTTAATTTTGTTGATTTCTGCTTATTGATAATTGATATCTGCTTGCTTGAAAAAACTCTACTTTCTCGTGTGACAAATGAGCCATTTTCTAGGCATGACATAGGGAATCAAGATTGCAGCTGATAATTGCAATATATAAGTTACAACGTGATTGCATTTTGGCCAGAAAAACAGCATTTTGATGCAATATAGGGGATACGGTAGTTAGGCTAGCCCTTCAGAAGTTTTCTGTGTTATGGCTTGCTGAACTCAGAGTTATTGAGAATTGACTTTCCAAGAAGTCAAAATTGAAATACAACGTTCAAACGCGTAGTGGTTTTGGCGTGCTGTTATTGGATAGTATGGTTGCATCTACATACACTATTATCTGTAGTTGTCTGGGGACATGGTATTGCTTGGGTATTGTATCTGGGTAGCTATACGTATGGCTGTAATAAACGGATATATATATATTTATATATAAAATTTACGGTTTATCTTGCTTTTGTGTTAAATGAAAGCCGTGGCAGAGAAAAATATAAAATGGCTTCTTGTTATCTCCACGAGCAATAATACAAAGTAGGATATTTATAGAACACTCACTGCCCTATAATCTTAACTAACTAGAGACAAATTAAAAATAAGTTTCTAACTAATCCAAGTTTATAGAACTCAGATTTTATGGAGCATGAAATCTTAAATAATAAAATTCTAACACAGAATCTTAACTAGCTATATCCAAGATATTTTCGACACTCTCCTTTAAGTTGGCACATAGATGTCTACCATGCCCAACTTGTTATCAAGAAGTTCAAAATTCGGTTTAAATAATCTCTTTGTGAGGATATTGGCAGTTTGCTGCGAGGTAGGAACAAATGACATGCTAATAACTCCTGCTTCAAGTTTCTTCTTGATAAAGTGCCTATCGATCTCAACATGCTTAGTTCAATCATGCTGCACAGGGTTATAAGCTATGTTGATTGCAGCCTTTTTGTCATAATACAACTTCATAGGCTTCTCTATTGGTTTCTTCAATGCCTCAAGTATACGTTGTAGCCATAGGAGTTCACAGACCTTGTTAGCCATAGCTCGATATTCAGCTTCTGCACTACTCCGTGTCACCACATTTTGTTTTTTACTCCTCCAAGTAACAACGTTGCCCCCAAACATAAGTGCAATATTCTGAAGTAGACTTGCTATCTTTCACTGAACCTACCCAATCTGTATCGGTGTAAGCTTCAATAGTGCGTTGTTCTTCTCTTCTGAAACACAAACCCTTTCCTGGGGAGCTTTTTAGATACCTTAGGATCCTACAAGTTGCTTCAAGATGTTCCTTCCATGGGGAGTACATGAATTGGCTTACCAGACTTACAACAAAGGAAATGTCAGGTCATGTGTGTGATAGGTAGATTAGCTTCCCTACCAACCTTTGGTATTGAGTGCATCAACCAGTTCCCCTTGTTCACTATCACTAAGTTTCTTATTTGGATCAATCAGGGTATCAGCTGGCTTACATCCACTCATTCTTGTCTCCTTTAGAAGATCTAGAACGTACTTTCGTTGTGAGACCACTATCCCTTTCTAGGAAATACTTGAGGGATCCCAGGTCCTTGATCTTGAACTCAGCAGCAAGACTAGCTTTCAATTGATCCATTTCTCTCCGATCATCACTGTTAGGATAATGTCGTCAACATACACTATTAGAACCGTCCCTTTTCCTTCATGTGAATGTCTAATAAACATAGTGTGGTCAGTTTGAGCTTGAGTGCAACCCTGTCTCTTAATTGATCTGGTAAATTTCTCGAACCAGGCCCTCAGAGATTGCTTCAGTCCATATAGAGATTTCCTTAGTCTATAAACTCTAGTTCCAAATCTCTGTTCAAACCTAAGAGGACGATCCATGTACACCTCTTCTTCTAGATCTCTATTTAGGAAGGCATTCTTGATGTCTAGTCACTGCAGAGGCCACTCAAGGGTGGCTGCAAGTGGCAGGAGTACCTTTACAGTGTTTAACTTTGCCACCGGTGCAAATGTCCCCAAATAATCAATGCCATAAGCTTGTGTAAAGCCTTTGGCCACAAGTCTTGCTTTGTACCATTCCAAGGTTCCATCGGATTTATATTTAGTGGAAAAAATGCACTTATAGCCTACCGTTGTCTTCCCTTTTGGTAGGTCTTCAACATCCTATGTCTTATTCTTCTCAAGAGCCCTCATATCTTCAAGTACTGCCTCCCTCTATTTAGGAGTTTCCAGAGCAACCTGTATATTCTTAGGAATTTCGACACTAGATAATTGAGAGGTAAAGGCAGAAAATGATGGGGAGAGATTTTTGTAAGAGACAAATTTAGACATAGGATACAAGGAGTGACTAATACATTACCTATTTCCATTTCGAACTGCTATTGGAATATTTAGATCATCAAAAGACTTGTTTTGAACTTCAATATTTGACTGAGACACGTCTGAGACAGTTTTAAGATTACCTGGACTGTTCTGGGTTGGATTTGGGTTGGCTTCATGGCTGGGCAAGAGCGTGCTGGTCACCTTCTTTGATCTGGGTGTCTTCTCTCATGAACCAGCCCAAAGATATTTTTTGAACCTATACCAGAGATATCGTGATCCTGTTGTGATCTTGCAGATTCGTTTGATTTGTTTTCCTTAAGGTTTTGAATGTTATTTTCGAATTTGAAGTATCCTTTAGTGTGATATTAGGGTGATCAGATTTGGTTTGAATTTGAGAGTGTTGCAAATTTGAAACTAAATCTGGTTGAAGATTTGGTTGCAAATTTGGGTTCAAATGTGGCTGATCCTAATTGATTGCAGATTTGAAATCAAATCTTATTGCAAATTCGATTTAGATTTAGAAACCCATTAAGAATTTGAAATCAAATCTTCTACCACCACCACTGAATCTTTTCTTGATTTATTCTCCCCCTGAAGATGGAGAGAGAAAAAGTGAGATGTTCAAAAAAGGATGTATCCATGGTTACATACATTTTCCTTAAGATCGGATTGAAATACTTGTATCCTTTTTGATCTGGGGTGTAGCCCACAAAGATGCACTTTCTAGCCCTAGGATCTAACTTACTTTTCCCTTTGTCATGATTATGAATAAATACTGTACAGCCAAAAATTTTCAAGGGTAAGGATGATATGAGTCTAGATGTAGGGTAAAGAGATTGAAGAATTTGCAGTGGTGGTTGAAGCCAAGAATTTTTGAAGGCATTCAATTAATTAAATATGTGGCTGTGAGAATAGCTTCACCCCAAAGATATTTTAGGACTCTATTTGAGAAAAATAACGCTTTAGCAACCTTTAACAGGTGTTTATTTTTTCTTTCAGCAATCCTATTTTGTTGAGGGGTATCGATGCATGAACTTTGATGTACTATGCCATTGTCTAAGAATAATTCCCCTAGAATCTTGTTAAAATATTCCTTACCATTATCACTTCGAAACACTTTAATATTTTTGTTAATTGTGTGTGAATCATGGTATAAAAATTTTTGAAGACACTTTCATCATCCGATTTGTCCTTAAGAAGATAAACCCGACTTACTCTTGTATGATCATCTATAGAGATAACAAACCATTTTTTTCCATAGATAGATGAAGTGCGGGAGGGTCCCCAAACATCACTATTTATTAAAGAGAAAGGTGTAGAGGGTCTATAAGGATGTGGAGAAAAAGGAACGCGGTGTTGTTTTGCTAATGCACAAATTTCATGTTGAAAGGAAGATGGATTTTTATTCTTGAATAAGTTTGGAAACAAATATTTTAAATAAAAGAAACTATGGTGACCTAGTCTATAATGCCGCAAGATTATTTCTCTTTCACTAGAAACTGATACGGACTTGAGACAATAACCTTGAACTGGTTTACTTTAGTAAGGTCCATCTTCAAAAAAATAAAGACCTCCACATTCTTTAGCACTGCTAATCGTCCTCCCCAAGTCCAGGTCCTGAAATTCACAACGAGACTGACTAAATTTAGTAGAGCAGTTTTGATCACGAGTAATTTTACTTATTGACAACAAATTACACGATAGATTAGGAACATGAAGGACTTTACGAATTGTGAGAGAAGGTGAAATTTTAATTGACCCAGTCCCAACAATTGTAGAAAGAGAACCATCTGCAATTTTTATTTTCCTGTTTCCTGCACATGGACTATATGACATAAAAAGTCTAGAGCACCCTGTCATGTGGTTGGTTGCTCCAGAATCAATAATTCAAACATAACCTGAATTATCTTTGACGCTAGGAATGGTTGTAGTTAAGAAGTTACTAGTTTGTGCTAAGGAACATGAAGGATTTGTGAAATGTCTAGATTGAAAGAGAGTATACAGTTTCTCTAGTTGGTCCTTTATGAAGGTAGGAGTACTAGAATTAACTTGTTGCTCTTGAGAGGTTTCAGCCACGGTTTGCAAAGCTTTCCCATTAGGACGCCTTTTTTGATTGGCTGGTTTTCCATGAATCTTCTAGCACATTTCCCTTGTGTGCCATGGCTCCCTACAGTGATCGCACCATGGCTTCTTCCTTCTTTTTCGTTCAGATTTTGAGCTTTGTGAGGTTAGGGCTGAATTATCGGTCTCAATGGTAGATTTTGCTTCAGAGTCTCCAAACATGTCTTTCTTCCTACATTCCTCTTACCTTACTTCAGAAAATACCTCTCGGATGTAAGGGAAAAGTGTACAGCTGTGATGTCTCCATTGGTTGCAGTAAGTACTGACGTGATTTCTGATTCGGTGGAGGCTCGTCTGGCTCTAGTCATCGTCGTCTTCACCATAGGAAACAAGGTTGAAAGAGCCGTATTTCTGATACCATGAAAGTCGTGGAAAAGAAAAATATAAAATGGCTTCTTGTTATCTCCACCAACAATAATACAAGTTATGATATTCATAGAACACTTACTGCCCTATAATCTTAGCTAACTAGAGACAAATTGAAAATAAGATCCTAACTAATCCGAGTTTATAGAACTCAGATTTTATGGAGCATAAAATCTTAAATAATAAAATTCTAACCCAGAATCTTAACTAGCAATGTCCTAGATATTCTCGACATTAAAGATGGGTGCTTGTTCTTGATCAACGTCTCTTTATATAGCACATAATGAGACTGGACCTTGCATTGTTTCAAGACTGAATAAAGTGTTACATTCTGAGGCATGCTTAACTGTTTATGTGGCTACTGTGTTAACCACAACTTGTAATGCCATGTCTTTGTTTCTTTATGCAAAGTTTTTTCTCACGGTGGATTAACTTTACGGCATCATGTTCTAAGACCTTACTGTGACTAGTTGCCTGCTCTGGTAGGATTTTAAGTTTTGACAGAGGATTTTCATTATTGGCTGGTTGAGTGTATCACAACGCAATCTATAGTGCTTCTACACGAAGGCAGAACTTGAAACCTTTGCACAGATGAGTTTTGCTTTCCGAGGGACAAGAGCGGATATTGAAAATGGATTTCCAGGATATATACCTGAACAACCTTCAATGGTACGACTTCCATACATGCACGTGTATATTCACACCCACCCCTAATTACAAGACCATCCTGCTATGTTATCATCTTTTTCGTCTTAAACAAAACTATGATGTGCTGATTTTTTCCAATTTCCCCTCAGCGTATTCATACAGCTCGGCCAGTAAACACTAATTCACTGGCTTTTCTAGTCACAGGTAATGTTTTTGTCTTCTTTTAGTTTTATTTTGCTTAATGCTATTTTATCGCAGAACGGTATTAATCATATCCTTGCATTTTTGTTTAGCAGTTCTCATGCTATTCATGATTTTAAATTCTCACCAGTTGTCACCAAACTTTTTGGTACGTTGTCCTCCGTGTTCATTGGAAACATGGTCAGCAATTGTGACGCATAAATCTAAAACACTGTTGAGAGGTAATCTTGGGTATTATGTATGCAGCTCTGGCTAGTCGTAGGTGTCTTTTTGATGGCAACAAGCCTAAGGATGTATGCAACTTGTCAGCAACTTCAAGCGCAGGCTCGAGCGCATGCAGCAGCTGCCAGCGGTTTGCTTGGTCACACAGAATTGCGGCTACACATGCCACCCTCAATTGCTTTTGCGACACGAGGACGGTTACAGGGACTAAGGCTGCAGCTTGCACTTCTTGATCGTGAACTTGACGATCTAGGTGCAGTTTTTATTCATTTTTTTTTTTAGATTTTTTTATTTCATTGTAAAAATGATGGTGCATCCACATACATTCCATGGAAAAGTTTGGTTGAGCTTGAATAATATTTATCCAGAATATATGATTGTTCTTTTATAATTTAACAGATTATGATACTTTGAGGGCATTGGACACGGATAATGCTACTACAACTCAGTCAATGACCGAGGAAGAGATAAATGCGTTACCAGTTCACAAGTACAAAATTGTTGGCCAGGAGAAGTAAGTTTAAAAATGTCTTAGAACTCCTGTGGATGTACCATGAAATAAGATGATTTATTCTAAAAACGATAATGCAAAAGTTGCAAAGTAATTTGAAAGTGTAAAAATATCTAGTAACATTTTCCACTCACACTTATAAACCAATCCTATTCGTGCATGACCATGAATATAAAACGTAGTTGACCGGTTGGACTTTGTGTGATCTTACTTTGTGGTATCTGGCAAGTGACGAATATATATTAATTCTTTTGTCACATATTAAAAACATTAAAAATAAAATTCGTCAAATGTAAATATATTTAACATGGTTCTTTTGACAGTGATTGCTCATCAACGCAGCAGGCATCATCATCTTCTTCAGCTGCATCTGAGGTACTTACTCATCTGAGGTTTAGTTGTATATGTATTGTGACTTTTCCTGGAGTAGGTGATCGATCATATGGTGCATTTTGGTTAGTCATGTAGTTTGGTCCGTTTGCTTCAGCCTAAACGCTTAACTTCAAAATCTTATATACTCTTCCACTTAGTTTGGAAATTAAGTTAGAACTTGAGGTTAGAACTTAAACACTGTAGCATATAGGAGCTTTATACTTTAACAAACAACTGTAGCATATGAGAGCTTTATACTGTAGCAAGTTGGAACTTAAAGTTTCAACTTATTTCACAAACAAAGCCGTTTAGTACATCAATCATCAAATCACAGTCACATAGTTTTGTTCCGCCTTGCAGTGTGAAATTGATCTTGTATGGTATCGTGCATTTATAATGTCGTCATTTCTCCAAAATTTTTTCTCCAAGATCCTACTTTGATGAAGTATTCTCATTTTTTTTTAATAATCTTGGTTCTCTGGCTAGAGCATTAGTGGCACAACATAACATAGATCTGGATTTCTGTGTATGTATTTGCAGAGGGTTATTTAGGACATTAAACTGGTAGGTGCTGGATTGCTGGCTGTTTCAGCTGAAACATTGTTATAGCGCAAACATGTTAAACTAAGATACTATATTCCCCTTTAAAGAATTGGCCGGTTTGGTTTTCATATTTCATGGAATGGAACAGGTGAAAACTAAGATATACAAATAATAGGATTTAGTTAAAGGGTTTGCCAAGTTTGCACACTGTGAAACGGGAGAATTTGGAATCTGGTCTTGAGTTCACCTGTGAGATGTAACAGTTTGATTGTGATGTAAGCTCATACGTTAGAAAAGCAGTTTGATTGTGATGCCAAGGGCTGGCGGCTGGACTGTTCAGAGTCGTTTCCACAATCATGGTATTTTTATGAGAAAGAATGCCCAAAAGAATCAAAAGCTTATAACAAACAAAATGTCCTTTCCTTTCCCTGGCAGCAGCTAACTCAAAATGCATAATACTTCACTGCAAACTAGCCGCCTGCCAAAAAAATTGTAGGATCTGGTGCATGATAAAATAAACCGGTTTGAGTTCTTCTAAACCTCAATAGATGACACTGATCTTACTCGTGCTGTTGTTTGTCACATGGAACATCCATATTGCAAGGATTTACTAGAAATTCAAGCTAAAACAAAATATGAAGTATATGAAATTTGAAACCAGCATCTTCCTGCTCTTGTATGTTCTTTTTTTTTTTTTGGTCCATCTGTTCTGGGAGGGGAAGATGTTAATTGATTGCGTGATTACTTTTGTATTGGGGATTATTGCTCGTTGTATGGCTTCTTGATTTTCAACATTTATTTTTTAAACACTTGCAAAGCAGGGTTCTAGAAAGGAAGATGGAAAACTGAAGGCTTCAGAAGATGAACTAACATGCAGCATTTGCTTGGAGCAAGTCAGCAGGGGTGAGCTTATTCGCAGTTTGCCTTGTTTGCATCAGGTTCACCCTCTGACTCTGACAATGCAAATAGATGCCAAGACTCTTCACTAAATATCCTTTCTTTGACATCAGTTCTAGACTCCCCAAGTTCCCATTTCACGAGATTTATTCTGCTTCATGTAATGTGTTCTTGTCAGTTTAATATCACTTTTCCTCAGGTTTTAAATTAGCAGTGATCTTCTTATGCAGTTTCACACCAATTGCATCGACCCATGGCTGCGCCAACAAGGCACGTGCCCGGTATGCAAATTCAGGGTGGGGTCAGGATGGCAAGAAAGCAGAGAGAGCGATTCAGATGGTTCAGACATGGTTTGATTATTGATGGGCAATGAAATGTACATTTCGTGTATGCATATATGTTGTATTTGTCAATGATATAACTGATTGAAGAAGTTATGCAATTTGTATATAGCCTGTAGGTTAATTTGGTTTCATCCAATTGGACTGAATGTAGGAGAATGACTTGCACTGTTTGTTTGTTTTTTTGTTTGTTCTTTTTTTTTAAAAAAATAAATAAATGAATGACTTGTGTTGTACTGTTGTTTATAACTTGATATTTTCAAAGGACGTGCCGGCTGCCAACCAATTTTCCACATTTTAAAGCGCAAGTTATAACTCATTTGTAAGACCAATATTGCTCTTGTTAAACCTCAAGGTTTTTGGGTTTTGTTTTGTTTTTGTTTTGTTTTTTTTTTTTTTTTAATTATTTATTTAATGAATTCTTAAAAGGAAGCGATAACTATGTTTGTATTGGTTCTCTTCTATTTTTTAACATATAATGATTAACCAGGGGAAACTAGGTAGTGCCTCATCTTTATTTCTATATTGAAAGGAAAAGGGGAGTATGCTTATTTTATTACCTACAAATAAACATATTTTTGGATGACCAATTAAAAGATCTTTTCCATGATATTCGTTTGATTCTGATTTGTGGTGTTCTACTAGGTTAGGAGAACAATGTAGCGTAAAGCTGCGTTGAGCTCTCCCCAAAACTGGTTGTGTAGTACAACTACAACAAATACTATAAAAGTCAAATTTGTACTGCAAAGAGAAAATAGGATATGCAAGTTTTATTTAATTATATTACACCTATTATCAGTAAACGGACATAACTTAGACCACACAAATAAACATCAATCCTAAATCACGGGAACAAATTAACTTGGTAAAAATCAATGGCCACCATGACTCTCAAGTCAATCTCTTTTTTCCTATCTCTGAGTCTATTGCTGCAAGTCTTCCTAGTCAACGGCCACGGAGGTGATCACGACGACGACGACGACGAAGAACACGGAGATTTGCATGACAAGGGGTTGATTCAGGTGAAGATAGGGTGTTTGATCATTCTGTTTGCGAGCACTTTTGCAGGAGGCGTATCGCCATACTTCTTCCGATGGAACGAGAGCTTTCTCCTCCTCGGCACGCAATTTGCTGGCGGGGTCTTCCTGGGAACTTCTTTGATTCATTTTTTGAGCGATTCAAACGAGACTTTCGGCGACCTCACCACCAAAACTTACCCTTTCGCCTTCATGCTCGCGTCGTTCGGTTACCTTCTGACCATGCTCGGAGACAGCATAATTCTCTTGGTCACCAAGTCTGGCGACAGAGAAGCGAGAGTGGAAGGTGAAGGAAGGAGAAATCATGATCACGAGCCGGGTAAAGCGGCAGACATGAACGTGACTCCGGCTTTTATGAGGACGACGTCTTTAGGGGACACCATACTTCTCATCCTCGCTCTGTGTTTTCATTCTGTTTTTGAGGGCATTGCCATTGGAATTGCAGGTAATGATACATACATACATATATATATATATATATATATATATTTCATTGGTGAAATATTTTCCATGAGCATTGATCTTATTCCTTAATTAGGTTTTAATTCACTAGTATTTTGCACTATTAAGGTAATTTGAAATTATATCCCTCTGGTGTTCTCAACCTGGAGTTGGTCAGTCATTCCTGTTTTAGCATGTCACAAAACCTTTTCTTATAATTACAGAGACAGAACTTTTGTTAAGTGAGATAGTATTTTATTGAATGAATACATAGTTATATACTTTTATTATTAAGTATGGACATTGTTATACTTTGGGCACAATAATTTTTTTTAATAATTTATAAGGGTATGGTTATGATTTTTTTAACAAGATAAAGTTATATTTTACAAATTCTAAAAAATTTGAGAGCAAAAGTATAAATTCCAAAAATTAAGTGGTGACATGTGCCCACTCACCACAACCTCCCTCCACCACCTCTTATAATACAATAATTTGTGTTTTGGCCTTTAAACTCAACTAGGAAAAGGTTGTACAATCTCATTCTTACTCAAAACTCATTGCTGTCAGGTTAATATTTGTTGGCCCATTTTTTTTAAAGTTAAAATGGTGTTTTGGTAATGAAATTTAACGTCTGTGTGAGGTTTAAACCTCGTCATTTCAAATGGAAATGCTCATCGAACAACTAATTTATTTCCATTTCTCAGTTAAACAGTAATTGTCCCTACCTGAACAATAGTTTAACAACCTTCTAACAATAGTCCTCCGACTCTCTAACTAATAATTGTCTTGAGCTGATCTCATATCTATTCAGTTTAACATTCTTTTGTCTTTTCGTTGTAGTGACCTTTCTTGCATCATCTGTCATACAAATTTGGTTGTCCACTATTTAAATTTATTGGCAGTCATCTTTTCTTACCAATAATATTTGTGATCTCTAGAGGATCTTGTCGTGCATCTTTTTCATAAAAATTTTCGCTTTTTTGAAAGGAAAGAAAGGAAAATCCTAGTTTCATGTACTAAATGAGACACGTTTATTTTTTAGTATGCCACAAAAATCATGTAACTTTGTTTATGTAGAACATGGTGTAATGACACTTCAATCATTAAAAAAAAAGAGGGGGTTCAACTTTGCACAAAGATAAAAAAGAAAACTAATTAAAGAGCCATATGGTTGAAAAGGTACAACTTTGTAGTACTCATGGTTCTTGAGCTGATAAAACATTACACCATTATAATTTACTCATTCTCACCAAATATATATGACTTGTGCATACCCTTTTGGCCAGATAACAAGGCAGATGCATGGAGGAACCTATGGACAATATCTTTGCACAAAATTTTTGCAGCCATAGCAATGGGCATTGCACTGCTGAGGATGCTACCAAAGAGGCCATTACTCGTGACAGCCGCCTACTCTTTCGCGTTTGCCATTTCAAGTCCGGTCGGAGTAGGCATCGGTATTGCCATTGATGCCACGACTCAAGGAGCCGTGGCTGACTGGATATATGCCATCTCAATGGGACTGGCTTGTGGAATCTTCATCTATGTTGCCATTAACCATCTTATTGCCAAAGGGTTTAAGCCCCAATCCGAATGCTATTTTGACACACCCTTCTTCAAGTTCCTTGCCGTGCTTCTTGGGGTTGGAGTTATTGCTGTTGTTATGATCTGGGATTGATGTATACTATAGTTGAGAAAATCACCTTGTTTGGTTAAAGCAATGGGTAATTACATGTATCAAGGAAGAGATGGATGTTTCTCAAGACTGTATTGTGATACTTTAGTCCCCGAAATTTTAATTTGATATGTTACTTCTTTTTTTTGACAGCTTTGGTTTGTCACTACAACTAACTAAGGGTATTTTTGAAATTTAAGATAGAAATCACCTTCCTACTACATCATAACAATAGTTATACTCATAACAATAGTTATACCATGCAAAATGTTTTAATTTTCAATAGAACATTTTACACGTAATATAATTATATTGTAAAATTTCAATTTATCACGCGATGAATACATGATTACTTTTATTGAAAGCTTACGAAGTAATTTGTCAAGATTAAAATTCGAACTAAAGAGTAATAATGCTTATACTTCAAGACTAATCATCCTCTGTCTATATATAATATGTCTATAGCTGTTTGCTTTTTGTCACGAACTAATATTATAAATATAGCTAGGCAATAAAGATTGCTTTTGTCACTTATTTTACATGTATCTTCTTTCTTTGGTGCAAAAAGAATGAGTTTCTTTTAAGCTATTATTGCTCTCCAAATATATATATTTTTTCCCTCCTAACATACACATAGACCGGCAAGTGTATAAATAATGATAACTCTTTGAATTATTGAACTCCATCGTCCAAGAATATAGGACTTTTAAGTTACTAACTTCCACCAACAAAATATGGCGCATTTTCTATCCCTTGGTCCTTAAGGTAGCTTTTTATATCCTTATGAAATTTTCGTTGGTTGCAACATGTAGCTAGCGACCTTGTTACTAATTAACCTGTTGACTTTGTATATAAGCAGAGCTAGGGCTATTGTGAGCGCAACCTCCACATAGAGATAATGTGGTGTGACATATTTTTTATTAGTTGTGGTGTTGATGTAACGTCCGCCTAATTTTATGTAATGGATTATGTTATAATAATGACGACGTTAAATGTTATATTTATGATATGTGTTATGATATATGATAGATGGTGTTAACCATTTTATTCTAAGTGTTATGACAGGTGACGCGCACGTGGAATTGATGTGCTCAAGTTCATGTCATTAATATTATATGTTTAATCATATTTTTATTGATAATTAAATGTTATGAATGATTTTTGAGTGTTAAGGCAGATCGGCAGGCCGGACCATTCAATACGACAGGCCGAAATGATTTCTTCAGAACGGCAAGCCGATGGTATATCATCGGTAGGCTGGACTTCAGAGATCGGCAGGCCGAAGATAGGGATCGGCAGGCCGATGACAGCTGACAAGCAGTCAGTAGAAATTTCACAAAATTGTGATAAGGTTGAATTTGTGATAAGGATAATTTATTTTGAATAATTAACATAATTATGGGATGATTTGTTTAATTTTGGTAATGAAGCAATTGACTTTTGATTAAATTGAATTAATGGATAAGTTTTCCCATTTTTGTAAGAAGTAGAATATGGTAACTTGAATCGTTCTTGGAAGTTCTGACTTTTTCCCCTTAATCTCCTCCATTCTGATTTGTATTAAGAGGATAAGTTTTTCCTTATTTTTGAATTTTATTTTTCACCATAGCATAAAAAAAAAAAAAAATCTCTCAGATAAATTCTTTATTTTCGTACTCTGTCTCTCTAATTCTCTCTCTCTCTCGATTTCTCTCTCTCATTTTTTCTCTTCCTATCACATTTCTTTTCTTCTTCTTCCTCTCAAATTTTCCTGCAATCCTTTGTTAAAATATTAAAAATTTCTTTGGCGTTAATTCAAGGAGTTTTAAGAACAATTCGTTTTAAGGTAAAAGTTTATTTTTTTCAGCATTTCTGAAATTTTTCTCTCTTTAAACCGACTGCTATATTTTCGTCTAGGAATTTCATCTTGCTCTGAAATTTTTATACGTTATATATGCATGTGTTATGTGATTTTCCTCCAAGTTTCACATTATTTTGATTTTTCTATAAAAAGTTATGAATTTTCTCCTCTCCATTACTCACAGTAATTTATTGCTGATCAATCATATTGCACATATGTATGGGTGTTGTTCTTTATGCAAATGAATGTTTTATTGCACAAAAATTGGTGTACATGCTTATATATATATTAAATTATGGGCTGGAAAGCTTGGTAATGATTTGATGAGTATTTCATGTGTTATAAAATTTTTAATAAACCTAGGTTGTGTGACTGCTTAAACTGTAAAATTGTGAGCTTTTTGTTATGTGATGTTTTTATATAAATACATGATGCTATATGGTGATGAGAATTTTTGTACCACTGTAATTATATGTTGATATGTGATCATGTGAATTTTAGGGTCATAATAATTTTATTTTAATTATTGAAAAATGATAATTGCATAGAACTCACTGTTTGCACATAGAATGCATTTTTGGCCTCCGCCTTCTAAAGAATGAATTGAGCTGTGTTGAATTTATTTGAAGCTAATTTTTGAGCATGTTGTAATTTTATATGACTACTATATGTGTAAATTTTTGTAGATTTTTCTATGGCATGAAAATGTGATTTATGGACTAGAATTAAAAATGTGTTCTCTGCCTAACTAATGCTGACAGATTTTATGTTGAATGTTATGTGATTTATTTAAATTACTAAATGAAATTTTTATGACTAAAGAAAAATCATGATGATAGGTATATATGTTATCTATGTTCCTGCCAATTTTGGTTCTCAAATTATATGTGGATGTAAAGTTATTAATTTTTAATTTCATGGAGGTCAGAAATATAAATGTGTTGAAAATTTTATTTCAATGTTTTATGGTTAATGAAAAATGTATGTATGATGTTTTTTATGAAATGGTTATTATGAATGTTATGTTATGGTAATTAATTCATTAAAATAAATGTTAATTACCATTTTATGAATATATGACATGAACACATTGAGAAGTGAGCACATCAAGACCGCAACATTGTCACCTACAAAAGTAAGGTTAAGTAAGCTCATTGAGGTAAGTACATTCTCACCTGCAACATGATGAATTTTA
>CAMOHE010046177.1:88860-105063 GCA_946598075.1 Artocarpus hirsutus
TCATATATGTCCAAATGGACAGAGGATTTTGCCTAGTGGAGGAATTAGTGTAGATGGACCACCAACCACTCTAAGTGGCACTGGCATTGATCGTATGGCCTTTCTTCAGGCAAATATCACCCGCGACAATACTAAGTTTGTAAATGGTGCCATAGTTGGTCAGAGAAATGTATTTCAGGTGAGGTCATTTGCTTATAAGTTTATCGTGCTTTTTCATGGCATAACTTTGGTGCCTGTAGCCAAATATGCCTGTGTAACTGGTCTCAAGTGTGTTTGCGTGTAGAACTGCCTGTACTGCTCACTAGTTAACGATAAGGAACTGGTCATCATATTTTAACCTGCTCATTGCTATGACAGATTAAAAAAAAAAATTTCCGTGCTTTTTTAATGTATAACAGCTGTCAAGGTAATGAAAACTAGAGACTCTGTGCAAAGTGTCGATTTCCCTAGACTAAATATTATATGATGTTTCTCTGTTTGCAGTCTGACCTTCATATGAAATATGTTTATTCTTTAACTTGTGAACTCTTTACAAAATTATAGGTGGACCAAGGTCTCGGCATTGGCAGCAAGTTTCCTTTCTTTAACCGTCATCAGTTGACGTTGACAAAATTCTTCCAGCTGAAGCAAGTAGAGGAGGGTGCTGGCAAGCCACCCCCACCTGTTCTTGTACTCCACGGCCACTATGGTGGCTGTGTTGGGGACCTTCCGAGCTATGATGCTTTCACCCTAGGTGGCCCCTATTCTGTGAGAGGTTATAACATGGGTGAGATAGGCGCAGCAAGAAACATTGTTGAGGTAAGAGCTACTAGGACAAGATTAATAGTCCCGCTAGCATTCACAAATATGATTGTCCTACTCATGGGACAACAGAAAGAACCTAACGTTTGTATTTTTTTTCTGTGAATGTTACATTCAGCTTGCGGCTGAGTTGAGGATACCTGTTAAAGGTACACATGTCTATGCTTTTGCTGAACATGGAAACGATCTCGGAAGCTCAAAGGATGTCAAGGGAAACCCTACAGAGGTTTACAGGCGAATGGGTCACGGGTCATCATATGGTGTTGGAGTCAAACTAGGTCTAGTGCGTGCTGAGTATGCTGTTGATAATAACTCCGGCACCGGCGCTGTATTTTTCCGATTTGGAGAGAGATTTTAGATGTGTGATTAGAGTTTTGTCTATGATATTCTGTTTCTTAGGATATTGAGGTAAAAAAGAAAAAGAGCAAGAACCAAATTGAATGGGAATATAGACGTGTTAACTTGGAAATTTCTCTTCTTGTTGCTTTGAACCAGACAATCAGAATGCGATTCAAAGTGAATGGGAATTTTTCCATTTTGATTTTATTCAATTGAATAAACATTGTAATAATTTGGTGTTTGGAAGAATGTTGTCAGCTTATTATTTCTTGAATATAATGCTAGCTTATTTTTACACCAAGGAATTCTTCCAAATTGAAGACTAGTATCTCGATTTGTAACTGCCCATATTTGATTCCGGATTAGGTTTTCTCCAATATAAATTGTTAACAAGGACATAAGATTCAACGTAACCGTCGAAAGATTATTCTTTAGACAACAACAGATGTAAATGGCCATTCCTTCGTACAAATTGATTATTGTTGTGATTTTTATCATTCAATATTTCTCCAGCCGCCAAAAATGATAAGCTATGAAAGAAAAGAATAACACTTTCGCCGGCATTGTAAGATCTGTTTCTTGGCAAAACGGAAGCCCAAGTAGAGGGCAGATTCCATCTCTGACTGTCCTGAAATGAGTAAAGATGAGACTTTAGTGATGGCCGCTTGACGCATGCTGGTGTTTTAGAGCTGAGATTCCAAAATCACCCATTTTGCTTTAACTTTTAGGGAATGATTATAACAATTATGCTTTGATTGTGCATTCTTCAAACAAAGAGTTAACCCTGCTACAAACCCAATTCCTTCTTTAACCAAGCAAGAGTGGCTTCTATCTCATCTATGTCGTCCTCAACGCTGCTGTCTTTGTCTGATTCAGTTTTCTCTGTCCCAGGACTTCCGGAGGAGTTGCGGTTCTGAGGCTCTGTATCATATTTAGAGGTTTCAGTCTCTGTATCCGGTACATTGAGTTCCTTCTCAAGAAATTCTACAAACTCTTCTCCAATTTCCTGCGAAGTGTAGATTAACTAGTGACTATAGGTTTCATGAACATGTATTGTTAAAAAGTTGTAAACAATCAGGCTTGTCAGTATACACTAAAATTCCCAATTCAATGGCAGAGTTTCTTACCGCCAATTCCTCCCACAGACTTTTTGGCTTTCCCTTTGAAGAATTTTCCTCCCAGTTCTTGAATTCTTCTTGAAGATCCCTGAAGAAGTCCTCTGCAACACCAGACAGACCTAAATTAATTGTGATATAAAGGAGGAAAAGAAATATCTCCCGCACAGTCTGAAGAATCCAAGTTCATTGCCAGTATGATGTCTTATGAAGAGGACAAAACTACCTATTGTTATTTGGACATCCCTCAAAAAATTACCTGCATTCATGAAGGGGTTAATACTTAATAACAAGAACAAACAAGTGTATCCAAAACTATGTAAAACGAGGTGATTGGCTGCAAAAGGTCAGAAATTTTGTTATTGACTGTTTACGGGCTTTGGCAGACAGCAAAGGAATCCACATAAATTCCAGCATGATACTTCATATTAAATCAGAGTTGGCATTCAAATAGTTAAATATATTGCGCATCAATTAGCTTTTGATGTCCAACAAAAATCATTTTTTATATCTGTGTGTGTGTGTGTGTGTAAGAAACAAAAATGGAGATATTTGTTCGTACCGAATCCATAAAACTCTTCTTCCTCTTGCGAAACCCTACTTCTTTGAGCAGTAGAATAGGAAAAATCAGATCCACGACTTCCAGAATCGTACTTCCTACGTGATTCCGAATTCAGAAGTGTATTGTATGCATGTTTAATTCTCATAAACTTCTCCTGTGCATTTGCCTGTAAAACAACAAATTTGCAAATAGGAAATGATCTATAGAAAAGCCAAAAACAAAAGCGGCTACAAGCAAATTGGTAACTCCTGTTATCATCATCATCATCATTTTTCCTTTCAATTTTCCTTATACACGAATGAGTAAAACCAAAAGGGAAACTTTTCAAAGACAATTCTGTTTTAACCATTGGGTTTAGCCAAATGTATTGCACAACATAAACACAATTGGTACAGAAAAGAAAGTGATACGAGTAGGTTGTCCTCGTCTTCTGTTGGTAACTTGGTGAAGCCATAACTTGAAATATTGAACAACAAGCTCACCCTTTTCCTTCATCTTTTTTCTTTTTCTAAAGTGAGTCGAGGATGCTTTATGGGCCTACTAAGAAATTCTCATGAATTTTGGGAAAATGAACAAACCAAATGAAAAAAAAAAGAACTTTTCATTGGCTACATAAGAGAAAACCAAGAGCAAAATAGAATTGCAATTCCCATATAAAACCACATTTATTTTTGCAAGTATCGTCAAGGCGAAACCAAAAAATACATCTAACCAAAACCAAATTCTTCAAAATTAAACCCAAAATGAAAATATCTAAATTGAACCAAATTAACAAAATCAAAGCTATATCCTAAACAAAACGAAGAAAAAGGAGTAAAAAGTTACCTCCTTATTGACATCAGGATGATACTTGAGAGCCAGTTTCCGATAAGTTCTCTTGATTTCATCCGCAGATGCAGAAGGAGAAACGCCCAGCACTTCATAAGGAGATTCTCTACGACTCGCCCTCGTAACAAAATTCCTTCTTTTTCTCCTGAAACCCCAGAATCTTGGCGCTGAGGACCATCCAGAGCTCAAAAACACGTTAGGGTCATCTATTGAGCTGTTTCTGCAAATGGGTATTGAGAAATTCGCATGATTTTGTAATCGAAATGGAGAAGATCGAACAGGAGATTTCGAGCAGAGCGAACAAGGGTCCGGTGTTAGCGGAAGAGACAAGACACGCATGTTCTTCGTGAATGAACAACCTGCGACGACGTTTGTACGGTCATGTCCTTGGCGGTTGTCGCTCGGGCATGGGAGGGATTAGAGTTTTGGACAGTTCAAAGGCAAAAGCTTTGCTTCTTCTGGTGACCTCAAAGCTTCTACGGCTATCTCCTTGAGACAAAGGGGTGGTACTTGCTTTGCTTGTAGGCCTCTCATTACTGAAGACTTCTTTAATTTTGAGAGAATTTAAAGAAAAATGTTTTTTTTTTTTTTTTTTTGAGTTGGAAAAATGTTTCCCCCCGACACAGAAGAAAATTTTGATAGATTTTTTTAGGAGAATAAATATCTAAATTTTAAATCTTGTTAATTTTATTTTTTTTATTCTAGAATTTTTTTTGTTAACGTGTAGAAATAACTTATTGAAAAAAATACAGTTATGTTCTCGTCAAATTTTGTTGAATTATCTTGTTTTATTTATTTTGATATAATTCTTATTTAACACTATTTAAATTTAATATATAATTTATACGAAGATGCTTTACTTATAATAGTACTGAATAGAGCACTTCAAACCCTCGTTTTCGAGTGAGATAATCTATTCAATAAATATCGAAACTTAAAGTCTTGTATGTAAATTTTCTTATTTTATTTGATCCCATAAAATTTTAATTTAATTTAACGTTGAAAATTTTGATCTACCATAAAAAATTGTATCTTACAACCCCATAATTCTTTTTCCTTATTTTTGGTAATCCAATATAATATTAACAGTGTAAGAACCGGTTTTCTTGTTCTCTATGCTCCCTTTTTTTCTGGCCTCGACTTCTTACTGTATAAAAAATTATAATTGCAATAATTTTCCCAATAAATTATATTCGATAAAAAATTGTCTCCAATATTTTTATAAGACGCCGCCCACAAAAAATCCCGACTCCATGACTTATTATCAAGACCGTGACTACAAATTTGTGTCTCGTAAATTTAAATCTCCAAAAGCCATTCCCCTTGAGAAAAAACAAAATACAAGACTACGGTACAATCTGTGTTAAAAAGTCCTATAAGTAAGACTCCTTTCTTTTTTTTACGAGTTTTTCCCGATCCTTAAATGTAATATTTGTGGTTTAAAAATAGAAGCCCACATAAACAAAAATAGACACAACACTTCCAAAAACAAAAAATAATTAAAAGACCCTAAAAAACAAAAACACAAAAAACACAAAAACAGAATCATTTGTGACTCCATCAGCGCCGCCAGTGGAGGAGGCAAAGGGCGAGTGAGTCGAGGTGCTCAACGGCAATGGGTCACGACGACCACTGTGCTCAGGAGACTCGTGCCATTGACCACTAGGATTTTGCAACTCCATTAGGAGGCTCTGCAAGGAATTGATGTCGGCATTAGGGAAATGGGGAGGTGGAGAGGGTGTGGGGGGCTTGACGGATGCGGATCGACGGCGAGGGCATCTGTCACGCCCCAAAATTAAGAAAGTGAGGTGGTGGATTAATTAGATTAAATAAAATAAATTATGTAGAAACCACCATTTTAAAAGATATTAAACATTAATTATAATAATAAGAAGTTGTTAAAATTTCTAACAATAATTTATAAAATGCATGGAAGCGAGCACGTGAATAAGAAAAATATTAAATAAACAAACACCATTGGGCTCCACCGGACCCACTTTAGAGTGCACAAATAGTACTAGCAATATTAAATACATGACCACAGTCCAAAGAAAGTTAAATGAATTAAAACATTACATGCTTTGTTTACAGATATCCTAGGAAATAGTAACATACCCTTGCAATTTCTTTCCGGTTCTTCAGTCCTTCCTATGCTGAGTTCCACCTAGAAGGGGGGAAGTTTTAAAACAAGAAAGATGTAAGCGAAAGGCTTAGTAGGATTAAGTTCTCAAAAACATTTGGAATTAAACACGTATATTCATAATTAAATAAAAGCCAGAACACAAGACAGATAAACAAACATATAACAAAGTGAAACCGAATAGTTTTTATTCATACCAATTAATTCTTTACTCATTCATAGATCGTTTCATTATATCATAGGCAAAGCCACATGAATCACCACCGAAGTAGACCAGCTGGGTTTCGGGACCTGCTCCCAAGGTCGCGCTCCCTACAACCCGATCTCTGTACATGGCATCATGCTCTATTTTATCATTCCGGACGGTACCAACCTACACATCCGGTATCACATCATGATTATGTCTCTATTACCAAACATTCTCATTATATTCATTATTTAACTAATAATGAAAATATACAATAAACCTCATTCATAGAAAACATTTAAGAAGGAAAAATTCTTTGTGGACAATCCCTTTTTTAAAATCATGGCTATCAAAGAGAAGAGATTGAAATCCTACCTCGATACCTCATACCAAAGTTCAATACTGCAGTCCCGATCTGCTATACGTTAGCTCTAGGAACCACGAACAACCTTAAATAGAAACTAAATTTATCAATTCCTAGCTTAAGGTATTCTACATCCCTAAGCTATCCCATGGTGTTTTAGTGTGCCTTCAGTATTCACGAGATCATTTTATATGGTTAAAATCTTGATCTAGGTCTTAAACAGTGAAAACGGGCGAAAAAGGTCATTTTTCACAAGGTTCGGTCGGCCTATCGGAACCCCTAGTTCGGCCTTTCGAACTCCACAGTTCGGCCTGCCGGCCAACTAGGAGCCTGCCGAACTGGCCCAGGTTCGACCTATCGACTAGATGAATCTAGCCTGCCGAACTTATGAATCCGACCTGTTGAACTAGAAAAATATGGGAGGGCCGAGACTTCGATTCTCGGCCTCCCCATGCCCAAAATCAAATCAAAACCTCTTTTTTCAAGTCCCAGAGCATATGTAATGATCATAGATGATAAACAAACACAATAGACCACATTTAAACACATTTAAACAAGATTTACATAGAAATTTTCATCGAAAATAGAGAAAAAGAGATAAACTTGATTTAATCCAAATTTCATGAAATCAAGCCTAGATTTTTGGTTAATTCAAGTCCTACCAACTTAGATTAGGAGTTTCCTAAACTCAAGAAACTTCAATCACAACATTTTAAAGAAATTGAAAAAATTTAGAACGAATTTTCAAAATTTGAAAAACAATAAAACTAACCTCGAATCGAAGCTTTAAAACGGTTTGTGGATGCCTAAATCATTTTTCTCACCTCTTAATCCAACTGAGAATCAAGCTCAAACTCAGAAATTTGAATCAAAGTGAAGAGAGGGAGAGAGAGCAACGTGAGGGAGAGAGGGAAAGAGAGAGAGAGAGAACTTGAGAGAGCGGGAGTGAGAGAGAATAAATAGAGAAGGAAATGGTGGTTTATAGAGCAAAACCGTGTGCTCCGACACCCAGTTTGCGATTAGGACACATTGAGCATTTGACAAATTATTTTGTTTCAAGGTTCAAAATAACATATAAAAATAATTAAAAATGAAACAAATTTGAAATGCCATAAAATACTTAAATTAAGTTCAAATTTACATGAAGGCATACTAATGCACCATCTAAACACCAATTATGTCTAATTAAATTTTCTGGGTGTTACAGCATCGACCCAGGCGAGCCACAGTGGTCGTGACAGCATTGCAACTCCTTTCACACCCATCGCCATTTGTGCTTCCGTCGCGACGAAGATCGCCCAACCATGGGTTTGCGAGCTCCCACAAGCCCCAGGTGACAGTTCGAGACAATGGCCTCTCACGAGGCCATGACCCACGCTGGTCGAGATGGAATGGCGAGATCTATTGCAACTGGGACATGGTCAACGGTGCTTCGCCATGGCCGATGGTGCTTTGCTATGGCCCTTTGCAACCTGTTGCCATTGCAATGGGGCCGCCATGGAAGGTAAAATAACCCCGTCAGTGATCTCCATGGACGATAAGTGGTTGTCGGCAACACAAGACGCGACCATTGTCAAGATCTGGCATCACCGACGACGATCCCCGCCCTAGGCCAGAGGTCGCCAATAGCGTTTTGTTCTTCGTCTTAGTTTTTTTTGTTTTTTTAAGTTTTTGGTTTTTTATTTGCCTTGGTTTTTTAGTTTCGTGTATTTGAACTCATTGAACTATCTGTAAGATCATTCATTTCACCTTTGGATCTAAATCTAATGTACAAAAATAAGCCTCATCTATAAGATCTTTTTAGTGGGTTTTACCAACCAAAAAAAGCCATTGTGTTCTTATGGCCTAGATTTCTTTGGCTTGGAGCGCGTCCCACGTCAAAATCAGGACACGGCATATGACATAATAGCAAAACCAAATAATAGCAAAAGGCATTTGTAGTTTTGCTGAATGGGTTCCACAGGAAGCTGCCTCGTTTTGGTTTTTGATCAAAGTGTATGTCGTTGCTTCTCCAAGCAATGCTTAATTGCATAAAACGGCCAGCATTCCTCTCAGCCCACCGGAACAATCCCACTATTCACCGTAGATTTCAAACCTCACCTGAAACCTATGCAAAAGTGCTGGAAATCTACGGTCGTGATAAACATTTGCGATCAGGAACAGCTCTCCACGCCCACCTGATCGTCAATGGCTTGGCCCGTAGGACCCAACTTGCTTCCAAGCTCATGGCTTTCTACACAGCGTGTGGCAAAGCAACTGATGCTCGCAAATTGTTCGACGAAATTCCTCAAACAAACATTCGTCGCTGGATCGTTCTCATTGGGGCCTATGCTTGCTGTGGGTTTTATCAGCAGACACTAGAAGTGTTCTGCAAGATGCAGAGAGAGGGATTGAGGCATGATGTGTTTGTCATTCCCAGCGTTCTTAAGGCCTGCGGTCATCTCTCAGATGAGTGGACCGGTGGGGAAGTACATGCTGTGATCCTCAAGTGCTCGTTTGGTTTCGATGTTTTTGTTATCAGTGCACTGATAGATATGTACTCAAAGACCGGACAAGTAGAAAAAGCACGTTGCATTTTCGATGAAATGGTGGGGAAAGATTTGGTGGCGTTGAATGCTCTTGTTTCGGGCTATGCTCAACGGGGACAACCTGAAGAAGCATTGAGTTTGGTGGAGAAGATGGAGGTAATGGGATTAACACCTAATTTAGTGACTTGGAACACTTTGATCGCTGGGTTTTCGCAGAAGGGCAATGATGAAATGGTTTCTCATCTTTTCCACTTAATGCATGATAAAGGAGTCGAGCCTGATTATGTGTCTTGGACCTCTGTTATAACTGGGTTTGTGAAGAACTTTCGAAATAAGGAAGCTTTCGACACATTTAAGCAGATGTTGAATCATGGGTTCTGTCCAACTTCAGCTACGATAAGTAGTCTGTTATCTGCTTGTTCTACTGCAGCAATTGTTCGGTTTGGAAAGGAGATTCACGGGTATGCATTGGTTATTGGAGTTGAAGAAGATGTGTTTGTGAGGAGTGCTCTAGTTGACATGTATGGAAAATGCGGATTCATTCATGAGGCGAGGGCATTGTTCTTAAAGATGTCTGAGAGAAACACGGCCACTTGGAATTCGATGATATTTGGTTACGCGAATAATGGGTATTGTAATGAAGCTATCGAGCTTTTCAACCAGATGGAGGAGGAAGATGGAAAGAAACTTGATCACCTTACTTTTACTGCAGCTCTCACTGCTTGCAGCCATGCTGGGATGGTTGATCTTGGACAAAGTCTGTTCCACTTGATGCAAGAGAAGTACGGAATCATTCCAAGGCTCGAGCATTATGCATGCTTGATTGATCTGCTTGGCCGAGCAGGAAAACTCAACGATGCTTATGACACAATCAAGGCAATGCCAATCAAACCAGATTTGTTTGTGTGGGGAGCATTACTAGGTGCCTCCAGGAATCATGGGAATATAGATCTTGCAGAAATAGCAGCTAAGCATTTGTCAGAGCTAGAGCCTGAGAGTGCAGGAAACAAATTGTTACTGTCAAGTTTATATGCTAATGCCGGCAGCTGGGGAAACGTTGCAAGGTTAAAGAAAATGACGTATAGAAAAAGACTGCGGAAACTCCAGGGCTGCAGTTGGATAGAGACCATCTGATGTGTTTCGAAGGCTTCCCAAGAACATTTTCACAGTGATGCTTCTGTATTAGCCAAGCAACACTCTTGGGAAATTATGCCAATTGATTTCACAATAAAAGCATTATTGCTTCCCTATTTCTTTGTGGTATTAACACAAATACCATTTGATGACTAAAGGGTCGCGTAGATAATTTCATTACATAGTAGTAAACAATAATAAACCATAGATACGGGTCATCCAGTAAAAGAGACTTAAATTCTAGTAGCAACATCAACAGAAAACATTTAGCACAACGCTACAAGTCAATCTAAGTTCACTAAAAGCTCACACAAATTTGGTTCAGTACATATTATTCAAAATCATAGGCTTTGGCCCGACATGCTTTTCAAGCACAACAATTACGTTTCGGCATTAACCATAATATATAAGAGAAGTACAGTAGGAATTATTTAACCGTTAACATAAATACAGTTATGGCTGCAACTACATCTACTATATGTAATCAGCAATTCAGAATCAATGGATGTTGTACAGAGCTCACAAACTTGAATGAACTGCCTCGGGAATAGTGTCGGACAAGATGCATCTGCGTCCATGTTCACGCAACATTAATTCAGATGTCTTAAAAAATCTCTAACCGACTGAAACAATTCAAAGAAACAAGAATCTGGTCTGGAAGCAGGATACAAAAGATTCCACAACTTCAATACTCAAAGCTTTACTTAGGAATAACAATCAGGGTCTACTAATAAATTACCTTCCAGTAGCATTATATGAAGAGGAACACGCTTAACATCTTCCCTCTGGGAAAAAGATGTGGTCATTAAGAAAAGCTCGGCTAAAAGTCTACAGCAGAGTCGTATTTAAGGAATTTTTTTATTTCAATTTCATTAATTAATTTATTTCTCTACTTCTTCTGCATCTCATCAATCATTTTTAGTCAAGCAAGTGTTTTTTGTAACATAAATGGGGTAGGATCACTAACGGAAAGTCCTGCACAGGTCCTAAATTTTGAAAAAGTAAGAACATATTCTGTTAGACAGCACATGGAACATGCTCCAAAGATGATGAGTGGAAGATTAGCGGTTCTTTTCCACCACTGTATTTTAAGAGAAAACATTCTTATGCCAAAAGTAATCCACTTATAAATCGATTACTTTCTCTAACCAAATCAATAAGCCAGAGGATTTTGCATGACACTTAGAAGTATTGCAATACCATTTAAGGGTTTACACATTTGTAGAAAATGTAAGATACTGTAGTAGAGACGCCCACCGAAAGCCTCATTGGATTGGCTTAACTCGCCATGTTATGGACAGGCAAAAGAAAAGAAAAAAATAAATGTCGTGATACAATGTATGACAAGATTAATTGAAAGCAAATATTTCGATTTTGCATCAAAGAGAGAAACCAATATCTTTGCGTGCAATCCAACTCATGAGTGATTTGTCAATAGGAAACAGAAGAGCAGAAAGAAGATTGATTTCTTACTATGCATTTTGAATTGTCAAAGATTCTGCAGGCTCTCCAATCATTCAGAGTGGGAGCCACAAATGTCAAACATGAAAAATATGATTGGAAAGTTCCTCAAGAACTAGAGATTTTACAAAGAAGGTCCCAAAGTGCACCCGACAATACAAACTACTAAAAGCAAAATAGAGGGCATATGTGTATTCATAACTGAACCATTCACATATAAAGTCCCAAAAAAAATATGTACGAGGAATTAAAACAAACTCACAATTCAAAAGAACATCACAGGAGGTAGAAACTTCTAATATGTCAAAACATTGAAAACTGTTATATCAATTACTAATGATACATCTAGAAACAGAAAGAATCTCATACATGACAAAAGAGGCGAAAAGTTGGTAAAGGTAATGATACGTTTGCTTAATTTTTGTACTGGCGCGTTGCTTCGCTGCTGAAAAAGAAGCTTTATTTAATACATTTATCAATTAAAAAGGGAATGGCATTTATCAATTGAAAATTGGTTGAAATAAGACCTAAAGGCTGCTGTGAATATGCAGAATAGAAAAAAAAAATACACCATGAACCTCCTTGTTATCAATGATGTGTATATATGTGTGCACGCAAATATACATAAACCCTAAGTCATATTGGAGTATGCTATGCCCCTAAAGTGTCTCCATGTAATATACATAAGAACCCTTCACACGCTTGTCAGTTGAGCTCCCAGACATAGCTTCAACCAACTTGCTCAACTTCTGAATTCTTATGCAGCCATCAATAAAAACTGTCCTATAAGGCAAACTGCAAAAATGGGGACCCCCAGAAAGCCGATCCTTGACCTTGGGAAAAAAAAAAAAAAAAGGCAGACTTCAAAAATACAGTTCTGCAACTCCTAAATTACGGTTATACAATCATCTATATAATTCTACACGTGTGTGCGGTGCTAAAAAAGCTTATAAGGAATTGGAACTAATATAGCCCCAAAAGACACAAAGCATTGGTAGGAGACCAGCTAAAAACTGCCACAGAATTATCACATTACCTGTTTCTTTGGACAAGCCCGCAACTCTACTAGCCTTGTTAAACAATCATAACAACACCAAGTTCAACTTAGCAGCGTATACTAGGCGAATCAAAACTAAGGCTATCAAGAGCCTAACTTCTGTTCACAGAAGTCAAAATTCAATATAGAATCCATCATATATTACAATCGAATAACAGAAAACGCAAGGTGACAAACATAGGATACACAGTGGCACAGCGAAAGCAGAGTAAGACCAAGAAACTAAACTCACCTCCGGTCATGGTGTCAACAATATGTGGAACATTCTATTTATCACTAGGTGCCACTTGTGGGTAAGTTACCACGGAACCATACTTATTCCCAGACCAATCTCGCTGCTGTTGCAACATATTGTACGGATGGTGGTGGTGGTGCAACTCAAACCCATGGTGGTACCCGACGGCACCATTGGGCGGTGCTCCCACGGGCATGCCCATATGGCCATGGCCATGATGAGTCATTCCCAGAACCGGCATGGGAATCACCGGCGGGTACGGAATCGGCACCGGAACCTGGAAATGCCCACTTCCATGGCTGTGTCCATTGGAGTGACCACTCGCGGAGCTGGACTCGTGGAGGCTCTGCGGCACCGGCGTGGATGAGAAGAGCTGGTCTGACGCCGATGGGCCGTCGGTGGACAACCCTTGCATCCTCTTCAGGTAGAGGCGGTACTTCTGCAGGTGGCTGGCGACGTTCTCGCGGGTCAACCCCTCCACATTCATCAGCTGCATAATTGTCTTTGGGACGGCGTTCCTGATCCCCAAATGGGCGACGACGTCGACGAACCGCTTGTGGAGCTGCGGGGTCCACACAAGGCGGGGCCGCTTAAGCGTCCGGGCGGAGGGGTCGTCGGCGGAATTATCAGCCGCAGGGAGGGCGGAATCGGCCTCCTCGGCGCAGTCCATGATCTTCCGAGACTTCCTCGTATCGGATCCAGAACCGTCGCGATCGTTCTCGTCGGCCTCCAGCACCGCCGACTCATGGCTCTCGCCCAACGACTTGAAGTTGTTGGACGATTGGGTGATGCCTCGGAGCGACGAGAGCGTGTCCTCCGAAGCCTGGTTGACGTCGTGGAATGTACGGTACTGGACCGGCGAGATGCTGAAAGCCGACGCCAGCTCCGGCGGGATCAATTTCTGAGAAAGCGGAGTCAGATCGTCGACGCTCGGTAGCCCCGCCTCCCACTCCAGAACTCGCTCCTCGTCGCTGCCATGAACACCGCCCTCGTACTCGCTCATCTTCACTTCCTCTCCCATACCTAATCCCAAAACTCAGAAATCGAAATTACAAAGAAAAGTTTTTGCCTTTACGGCTTAGGGTTTGGAGATCATGTTCGGAACAAGAACAAGAAAACTTGAACCAGATCGAGTCAAAGGAAATCAAGGGAAAGAAGAAGGGAGAGAAAGAAAAGGAAACAATCTGGTCGTTTTCCTGAGAAGATATTTCGTAAGATTCGGGAGATAAGGGGTGTGTTTGGAAGAAGAGAAAATCAAAATGAAAGCTCTGAAATTTTCTATCCATTTATGAGCTTTGGAAAGAAAAAAGTGCAATATCCGATTCCAGATCACTCAGCGGCACTTGCCAACGTGGACGACTTAGCCAGATATTTTTGATCTTCCAAATATCTTTAACACGCTTTTTGATCCCTATCTTCCCACGCGCCAACCCCGAATTCTCATACTACTCGCTTTCTTTTTTAGAACACGTGTCTTCTTATTCCTTTTTCCACCGTTCCCATAAGGATTTGCCGAATACCACTCAATCTGCGCGTGGTTTACAGTTATATATTTTTGTAATCATTTTACCCAAAATGGCCTTGTGATGGGGCCAAGTGAAAAGGGGATGGAACCGGCCAAGTAAGCGAAAGCTGCTTACGCATTTTGGAGGTTATTTTGGTAATTGAGGTGGTGGGGATTCTCTATCACCGACTTTGCCTTCTAGGACTGTCCACTTGCTTAGGACCAATTGGGAGAGCGGAAAGTGAGCGTTGATGACAGCTGGCGAGGGAAACATGGACTCTGTTTGTCGACACAACATAGTACATGCTGTGCTTGCCGTTCGATGTTGCCGAGGATGACGTAGCCCAGTTTCCGGCGTGGAAGTCATACGGCTTAGAATCCATGGTCGTACGAAAGAGCTGGGAAAAAAAATAAAAAAAATAATTGTTATGGACGAGAATGCACTTTTACTTCATCAACAGACTAGGTGTTTTAGCTAAAGTTAAGACTTTAATAGTCTAATGAACAATTATTTATGTTAAAAATTTATAATATATGATATAAAATTATTTTTAATTACATATCAAATTGTTAAAAAATTAATCTAATAATTAAGACACACATGTAGAACAGATGGAGCCAAATTACCTTCTTCATCATAAATATTACCTTATTTTATTTAGATGTTATACCAATAGTGTACTTTTTTATCGTTAAATTTGATCAAGATTGCACTAAAATAAAAGGTATGTAGAATTGACAGTTGTTAATGCTGATCAAGCAACTGAAAAACAAAACTTTATTAATATTGTATTTTTTAAAAATCCTACAATATAAATCTCTTTTTATCTTACCATACATTTGACAAATACTTCAAACTCATGAATACTATCAAAACTCACACATACTACAATATAAACAAAAAATATACTACCACATAAATCTGGGCAATCATCCCTTGTTCAAGTTACCGGGCCGGTCTCATGGAGAGAGTTCTCTAACTTCTGTTAATCCTTATCCACTTCATTGTTGTTGTGAAAACCCAAAAAACAAAAAAAGAACAAAAACAAAACTTAGAAAATAAATTGGAAATTACAAGCGAAGTAGTGGGTACTTCACCAAACCATTTCATTGTTCCTTGTGTTTGTATCAATTGCTCTAATGCTGAACAAGTGCGTCTTTCTTCCCAAACACGAGTAAAATAATACCTGCATCTTGAAAGATGCTGGCTAAGGCTAAGGCTAAGGCTAAGTCCCAGGCTAACGCTTCCCTTTTCTTTTTTCTCTGCCTCTTCATTTTTAAATTTGGCAATAAAAAAGAGTAAGAACTAGAATTAATAATAAATAGGATGCTTCGCATTGTCAATTAACTAAAAATTGTTACAGTATACGCTATCGTATACTATAATAGCAAGAAAAATAAAACTATCGCGTAAAATTTTTCCATACTGCAATAATTTTAACTATAAATCAATTGCCAACTCGAAGCCCTTTGGGCTTTTTCTGTCTTGAACTGGGTTCAAAAGCTAGAACTTGTGAAAAGCCCAGTAAAACAAACTCCCTCTCTCGCTGGATCAAAATTCGAAATGACCGAAATTTGTAGGCCTTTTCAATGACGCATTGGACTTGCCCATCTCCCACCCTCTTTTTTTTTTTGGTAGTTGTAATACTACAGCAGAGAAAGAGAGGGGAAGAGAGAGAGTGATAGCAGAGACTCAGATGAACCATGGCTACCACCACCACCACCACATCCATATCTCTATCCCCACCAGATTTCCATTTCCTCTCCATCCTAGACCCAAAACCAAACTTATTCCTTAAAACCCACAAATCATCTCTCTCACTTCCCTCTCAAACAACAAGAATCTCATCCAAAACATCCACTCTTTTCCACAACCCACCACACAAAATCAAACAAGAAAACACCCCAATTTGGAGAATTCACGCCACAGCTTCAGGTGAAGCCCCAC